>JAECUM010002675.1:0-125784 GCA_016617855.1 Megalonaias nervosa | reverse complement strand
AAAATATTTATTCTATAATCAACATGAAACAGATGCATAGAGTTTTTTTTAAATTTCAAAAGGAAACAAACATTGTGAAAGTTCTGAATGAATGAGAAATAATTAAGTATAGAAAAGAAACCAATATGGCAACCATTAACTCATACAAGAAATGTGCAGTGGAATTTTGAGACAAACAATGTGTTGTTAGGGTAAAGTTTAAAGACTATCCTCCAATCAATATGCCTTGATTTAAACAATGAAAGATTATAAACATATACATTCTACTGCTGCATTTAATTGCTTGATCCCAATATTGTAGCAATTTGTACTTATTCATTCAGTTAAATAACCAAAATATCTGGAATTATCATACTTCTATTAGTAATAAGGGTTACAAAGTTGAATTAATGACAGGAGTGTAGACATGTATTACTCTTTGGGTTGCTATGATGACAGATTTTAAATAGCACCTATTCTTGCAATTAAAATAATCACCTAGCAATGTCAAGTTACCCACTGAACATTTACATATTAAAAACATGTGTTTTGACAGCTGTACTAATCAAAAGGACTCTTCTAATGTCTGTCAAAACATACCTAAGGATTTCATCCTCCAGTTCTACTAGTTTTTTCTTGCCAGCAGCAATGCTGCGTACCAGGGAGTCCTTCTGTTCCTCCAGGTCTGGCCTCTCCTTTCTGACAACAATACCCAGCAGTTGGGCCTCCAGTCCTAATTATACAAAATACAATTGATTTGTCATATATGTCTTATATTTCTGACATAATTTTGGTCATTTTTGGACATTCAGCTGTGAAATCAGAAAAGAAGCTTACTAAAGCAAAATTACAACTTACAGATTTTAATAAAATTCATCTAGCAGGTATTTTAAAAAAATCACATCATTAGATGATGTAGGAATGATGTTGATTACCATGGTACTGGATTGCACATGCATAAAATATGTATGGCTGGACAAACTCTTTTCTGGCTGCTCCAGAAAAGTTTAAAGCTTAGTAAATTTTGCAATTCTTGTGATGAGTTGTATTTTTAAAAAAAGAGAGAAAATGTTTTATTTTCATGCCAATCTAAGATATTATCAATTCTGGGCAAGAGGAAACACTTCCACATCCCAGTGCAGACACTGAAAGGATATTTTCTATTCTTATGAAAATTCTAGGTGTCTGCAGAGTAAACCTGGATTCAGTAACAGTGCTTCATCTCCTAAGTGTCAAAGAATGATGTGGACTGCCACAAATATAATCCAGACAATGATCTTCTAAGAGTTGCTAAGCTTGTGGTACATATATTAAGTAGAGTATGAATGGCAACAAATTACTTTAAAAGGAATGATGTAATGAGACAATGTGCATATTTTAATGAATAAAAAGGACATTTTTACAATAGTTCTCATTTTAGTCCATTTCCATGCTAAGATCAGGTCAAAGACAATTTTCACTCTTTTGAAGGTAAAACTCCTGACCAAAGTTTACTAATCTCCTGAGATGTCCTAATCTGACCTCTCTGTTCTGCCACACATGTGGACATAGCAAGATTATGATGCCTATGCTGTAAGCAGCAGGAGCACAAAAGCATGTTATTTTTACCATGATGCTTGAAGAAACACAATATTACGGTTTCTTTTATGTGAAATCACATATTAACTGGTTTTCACATCACAAACAGCTATACTCAGATTTAAATGTAAATGATTCAGAAATGAACTGAGAAGCTATATGAATAAAAGGTCACCAAGCATGATGGTATTAATAATTACACTATATATTATAATGTATACAAAGGACTTTATTATAATGAGGGAAGTAATGAATTAGATAGCTTAACCTTATTACCAATACTTTCAATTGACATGCTGTAGAAACTTCTACGTACCTTGTTCTTTCACAGCAAAGTTGACAATGGTAGATTTGGTGGAGATCTCAGGAGTGTAGTGAGGGTTACTCAGTTTGGTCGTGATATAGAATCTGAAGTCTGGATTGTATTCTATTTCCTTGTCTCCAATACGGATCATGAAAGCACCACCTGGAAAACATAAGAAAAACTCCATAGATGAAAAATAATAAAAAAGAAACATTTAACTAGAAAAACCTGTAACATAATAGAAACACAATTACTACAGAGTATAGTATTTGTGCTCTTAGTCAATGTGTGTGAAACCAAAGAACAAAATGGCATGATCATGCGATCCATTTTATTCCAGGTCAGACCAATGCATGCTATTTAACAGTGCAACCATTGTAAATTATTTATTAAATATCTAGTACTTATTAAACAATCAATTACATTTCAGCTGCTTTTCATAAAACTGAAAGGAATTATTATCAATATTCTTGCAAAGAAACTGTGTTTTAATTATATAAATTTCACTTCTGAATCATGCATAAATACTGATTTATTGAACTGTTCCATTATTACACTGTGATGTTGTGTTATGCAAAAAACAAAATTTGAAAAGTCAAGTTTGTACTTAAAACACCCATGAACTGACTGATAGAATCAAATGTGAGAATACTTGCTCACACACAGAGTGTAATATGATTTTATTACAGATCCAGTGTGATGTTATGTTATGCAAGAACAAAACTTGTAATGTCAGACTTGTTGTACTTAACAACATCCACTAATAGATTGATAGAATCAAAAATGGGAATATTCGCTCATGACATTCAGTGCATTTACAAAGGTAGTCACATATTATGTGGCACATACTTGTAACAAATGTCCTGTTGAAACTGGTGTCTCACCCTGAATGATTGTCAAGCATAACCCCTGTATCTGACTGTCCAGAAGTTTCATACAAAATTTTAACATTGTTGATCATAATACATATGTAGAAATGGCAGGTAAGACTGGAATTCCTCATACACCAGTATAAAAACTTTCAACCACATATTACCCCAAAGTTTCACTTGAATACAGAAGCAAATGTTGAAGATATGTGACTTAAAAGATTTGTATCACAAAATGTTATTGTTGTTTACAATGAGGAAGCACGCTGTCTGCTTAAGCAGATGAGAAAGCCATGACAGGATTATCACCATATAAACTTTAGACCTACCGTTTATACACACTTATGAGTCAAGTCAAACTGCAAACAACAAAGATCCTGATCTGCCATAGCATAATGCTCCTGCAGATCTGGGTCTATGTTGTTTGTTCTACTGATTACTCCTAACAAATTGCACAGACCCAGATCTGCCAGCACATTATGTGATGGCAGAGCTGGGTCTGTGCAATTTGCAGTTGGATTCAACTTATAAGCGATTATATATAGTGTAGTAACATTATAAAAAGTTTCATTTGAATGCTAAAACAAACATAAAAGATGTGTAACTTTCAGACATTTTAACACAAAACGTTAGTACTGTATACACTGATCAACAAGCTTTCATCTTAAGCAGCCAAGACAAGAAAGGCAGAACTCCTTGCATTTCATCATAAACATGTTAGATCTACATTAATACTATCAAGAAACATGACTTCCATATATTACAAAGCATCGCACATCTGTGATAATAATAATAATAATAATAATAATAATAATGACCAGTCATAGGTTGGCACAAATTATACTTGCAAAAATATTTCATACCATCCTATTTTCATGACTGACTGTTGAGGACACAATCTAGAGAAGAATCGACCCACCTATTTTCATCAGTGACCTGTTGAGGACTGGATCTAAGGAGGGATCTAATCTCTCCTGCACATTTTGAAGAAGGACTGGCAGGCCAAACTGAATGGCTCCTTCCAGAATTCTCATGTAGTCTGATTGCTGGAGATCTATCACCTTCAATCCCTGAAAATATACATTTTCAGAATACTTCATTGATACACTCTCATTTCTGCTAATATAACAAGTCAATTTTAAAAAGAAGGTTCTTATCTCTGATATATAGTATTCTTTATGGTTCCTATGGTATGTTTGAGGTGGAGGAAGTTTAAGAGCAATGAGAAAATCAGCACACTTGCATGGGTAATCACATATTCTGATCATTGGTCAAGGTATGTGGTCTTGAACAAGAGCTACTCTGCAGAAACCATTATTTTCTAGTTAGACTCACCATGATCATGACCTCTGACCTCTAGACCCCAGAATCAACAGGTTTCTTTATTATTGCAACTGTAATCTTGACTTTTGTACTTTTGAACTTACAATGAATAGACTACTTGTTTATCCAGTGTGTAAGTCATCCACAAACTTTGGTCAAGTACAGGGTTGAGGACTGAAATATTTGTGCCACAACCATTTTCTCTCATTAACTAAATAATCTTGACCTTTGAACTTTTGACTTAAAACTGATAGGCTTATTCTTTACCCCAAGTGCAAGCTATTCAAAAATGTTGTTTGTGCAAACCATTTTTCTTCTTCTAGTAACTGTGACCATGACCATTACCCTTTTGATCCTGAAATATATAGGTCTCTTCCTTATGACAAGTACATGTTATCCACAAAGTTTGGTCCAGATACATGAGGTAGAACTAATGATATTTTGTAGTGTGTGTGTGTGTTTGTCTGTGTGAGATTTGGATTTTTTAATGTAGCTTTAACAATTTTTCAGTCATATCCATTAAAATGTCTGCAGTGTGGCAGTTTATAGAAATGTCTAGCACTGAGGCATCATGCTGCAGACACATAGCATCATGTCCCACCCAGTCACATTATCCTGACACCAGGCTGACCAGTCCTAACACTAACCTCTTAATGCTGAGCGTCTAGCAAGACATATGTTAGTACCATTATTATTAGTCTTTGGTGTGTCTCAGCCAGGGTTTGAACCTGCAACCTCCTGCATCCAAGGTAGATGCTCTAACCACTTAGGTCATTAGAGTGGTCTATATTTTGTAGAAACCATTTTTCTTCTTTCAGTCACAGTGGACCGATGGCTGTACTGTGGCTATTGCAATTTCCCCTCTCTAAAGCATTCTTTGATGTCTATAATGTGATGCTTTCAGATTCCAATAAATTACTTCAGACTGCCTCTTTAAGTATTGAGTGAATGAAAATAGCTGTCTAGCAGTATTAGTAGAAATCTTACAGCTTGAGTGTTGCCAACTGTGATCATGTTTATTGTGTAGAAAACAGAAATCTCTAATAATTAAAAAACCTCTTGCTTTCATTGCCAATCAAATGTTTCTAGAGTTAATAATCAAGATATTGATTTTTGGAAACATCATTTACAGCAGTCAACAGCATTAAATATCAAATAACAAGGGGTTAGGAATACTGACAAAAAGGGTAACATTTTCAGCATTTGTGAACAAGGGACAGCAAAAAATAATAAAAGAACCTTTGAAGCCTCCATATTTTTAATCCACTTAATAGCCTGTCCTTGTGGGTCCACCATGAGGGGCCATCGACTAGCACTGGTGACAATGACACCATTCTCAGTGGAAAAGCTGTCACTAGGCAGACCCTGGATGTTCCAGTCACGAACAGCTGTTGGTTTAGCCATGAAATTGCAGAAGTTGAAAAGTGGGTCGCATGGTACACCTAGCTTCTTTATCTGCGAAATTGAATAGAACATTTATCATTACAACTGTAGATTTGCATCATTTCTTATACACTTACAAGAAGCTTCTTAAGAAATATGAAACTAATGCTTATGATGTCTCGTAAATGTCTCTTGAAGAGTACACTGCAAACATGAGAATATAGTTACACAGAACTGTACCTAAACAAATACCATTAGAGTAGACAGTAAAGTTACATGGAAAATAGTTACACAGAACCGTGCCTGAACAAATATCATTAGAGTAGACTGTCAACATGGAAAAAAGTTACACAGAACTGTGTCTAAACAAATATGATTTGAGAAGATATAAATATGTAATATAGTTACACAGAACTGTGTCTAAACATATACCATTAATCTGATAGTGTTACTGCAGAAAACAAAGACATTTACAGGCCTTACTGTCACGAGTAAGAACATTTGCTGATATTTTTAATGGAGTTTAGGTTTGAACCTTAAACTTCTGCTTGTTAATCATATTTAGCTGAATCAAAGTATCATATTTATTGACTACACTAGAATAAACATGGATTACATTTTTCTACAAGTGGGGTTAAATAGTTGAAACCTTTGTCCAAAAATTAAATAAACGCTATAATTTTCACCTTTGTGTGAGTTTATATTCAGATAATGGGAGGCATTAAGAAAACTCACCTCCACATATTAATACACTTTATGAAATTCAATCAGTTCTAAACAACTCTGAACTAATTTGAAGTAATAAGACTAAGAGAACTATCTCCCATACACCAGTCTCAGGTGAGACCGAACAAACAAGTAAATAAAATGACAAACGCTATAGGAGTTAAAGTCAAGTTGTTAATATGAAAATGTTGTTCAGGATGCTGAATGGGATGATAAAAAATGTACAACATAACGTTTAAAATACCACTACTGACTATCTGACAAAACAATGTGTACTCACCTCTGCCAGCCAGACTTTCTGCACCATCTCCTCTCGGTAATTGGAGAGGAAAGGTCCTGCATATGACATGAAGGCTGCAGCGATCAAACAATCACCAACAAGATAGCCCAACTTCTCCTCTAGATCCTGAACAATAACAATAATAATAAACATAATAATATAATAACAACAATAATAATAACAGTAGTAAGAGAGACAACAAAAACAATGATAGCAACAGGCTACTATTTCACATGGAAAATTTTACAAGTCTGCGTTTAAAAAACAAAGCAAGAATTCTGTAGCAATGACAGTCTCTCTCCTGCTCCACCATGGCATAATCAAAATACATTGCGTAGCCATCTGAGGAAGAAAAGTAAATCACTGTGACTGTACCAGTAGGTGACTTGAGTACCAGTAATTAATATTCATAATATAAATACACACATTAAAAATGTTATGATTGTGCACACAACCAGCTCCATGGAACTGAATTAAATGCACAACATTATAAAATTGCTGTAACATGAAGAGTAGTTCAACGTGAGCTATGTTTGACAACAATACACAGTATATTCCAAGATGACTATCATGATCAAATTTCATCACTGTACATACAAAAGAGGCAGACATTAGAGTAATCTACCAGGTGTAGGACAAAAATATCATTTTAATGGCTGATTACTGCACATATCATTTCATAGTTGAAATCTACTTCTTCTAAAAATAAAAAGATAAAAATTTGTTTAAAAAGTGTTGGTTTTTTTTCCATTCTATCCAAACATTACAGAAACAACTGAGAACCAGTCTACTGGGGACTGGAACTGGTAACTTGTGTGATGACCTATGCAATGATGTACAACATAACTTGTGAGTTTTTGATTAATTTGGCCAACCTTCGGCAGAGGTGGAAGAAAACAAAGATCAACCCAAAAAATTATTTTGGCAGAAACACTCGAATAAGCATTTTGATTTTTATGGCTTGTTTGATTGTCATTGTATTTGTGAAGGTGTTTTAAGAGGAATATTCAAGGCAACTCTTATTGGATATTTCAATCCATTCATATCAAAATGCTGAAATGAACCCTTCATCCCAATGCTAAAAAAAATTAATGGCTAAGGAATAATACAACAAGTTCAACAAGGCTTGAAAATCTGAGTTTCAGTGGGTGCAGGCAGTTAGCAAAGGTCCTTAGTTTGCATTCTGCATTTCTTGCAAAGTGGATTCAAAGAAAGTATATGGAGAGAGAAATGATATTAATAGGCACATGGAAATACCATCACACAAGGAGACACCATTACATATGAGCAACAAACTGTGTGTGTCACTCCAAAGCCTTAATTGAATCTGGATCTGAAGTTCTGCCACAACTACAGTGCTGACATGGGCAAGACATTGTCTATTCTTCAAAAATACTGAGTGATTCAAGGGGAATCTGGACCATGAAACTATTCAGAGCCTGTTAAGTGCAAAACTTAATAATCACATTGAATGTCATCAGTGGTCACGAGGTAGCGACTTAGCGAAGGAAACTAAAATTACTTGTGGATTTTACATAAAAATCTTTTCAGTAAACTAAGAGATATACAACTTTTCCTTTTTCATTTGATTGACAATATCCTGACTCATAATAATTCATTATTACTGTTGCAATGCCATCTCAATATGATTCACATTTAAAACATGATGTCATGATGTGGTGTATATTATTATGTGAGGAGAATTTATATTATAGCACTTGTTTTATTTTTCAGACCATTTAAAATGCATAAAATTTACTTATAAATCCTACTGATTTTAAGGTGAATCTACTGATAAAACATTTTAAATGTACTGTCACATTTATGGATACAGTGAACTAAATGTACCCCCCCCCCACAATCGCTAGAACGTGAAATGTAAGTCAGTGACCTATTTTGCCCATGGTGAGTAGCATCCTCCAAAATTAATAAACCCATCAAGTTTTATGACTGTACATGAAGAAGCTTAATGTAATCACTACATCATGAAAATGAAGTCACCATGACCAATGTTTCATCATGATAGTAGTCTCAAAAAATGAATCTCTGATGTGCCATACTATACATATGATAATTGTTATACTGATGATTTAGTAAGGGAAATAACTGTATTTGCTTAAATATGGTATAATTCTGATTACATTGATCACTTTTTAAAGGAAAACAACTGTAATTGGTTACATATACATATCATACTATTTACAATGATGATTTAATAAAGGGAAACAACTGTATTTTGTTAAAGAATGTTACTGTATCTGTTTCAATGATCATTTACGGTCTCTCACTCAATATGCATTTTTTAGAATATTTGCTTATCCTGTTATAGGAGAAGTGTATGCATATGCCCTCTGGATGTAAAAGAGAATAATAAATTTATAGTTTTTTCTTAACTATGTATTTGTTTCATTATATTTATCTGTGTTTCAAGCTTTCATCTACTCTAATCAGTGAGGGAACAAAAGCAAATGACATGAAAACATATCCAGTTTTCTTTAGCTTCTGCATCACTTTCAATTGTAATGCAAGTTTACAAGGAAGTTTGATCAAATTGTTTTCTGTTGTGCTAATTAAGTCAGTAGTTCTCTTGGGTGTTTACACTGATAATTATTATGTCTTTCTTTTTCCAATGAAAATGTTAGGTTTAATTTGATGGCTTTGAACTCATCCATCTATTTACTCCCACTTGCTTCTAGCAAACGTAAATTGTACATTACCCTGACAGTTTCAACCCATCTTTCCCTCTCGCCTGCCAGACCCTCTACCAGCTTTGCAGCTCTCCCCAACATCATCTCAGTATGCTCAGCTTTCTGTTTCAGTTCCTCTTTCTGTGCCAACTTCTCATCATACTGCTTTTTGAGCTCTGTCATTTTGGCTTCAACCTATTACAAAGAGAAGTATGTGATAAAGGAAAGATAAAGTGGAACCTTGGTATAACAACTTCATTCAGCTTTGTTTTCAGTTTATCCAAACATCCTGTATATCCCTTAATATGCAGTTTTGGCAACTTAAGTTCATTCTTCCAAACTCTCATTTATACAAAAGTTGTTTTTATTTTCCACAAGGAGCCTGGTTACATATAATACTTTAATTTTTTTCCTACTTATGAAACATAGACTGAAATTTTACATACTGATCTTTTTATTTTCTATGCAAGATGTGTATTTTCATAAAACCCATGAAAAGTGGAGGACAAAAAAGCTTTTCAGAAACACCTAATCATTCCCAAGATGAGATATAAAAAATATCAATGGCACAACCCTTGTCCCATTGGTCCCACTGTGAGGCATATTTCATTTGGTACAGGGCAGAAGAAGTGATAGTGCAATATTCCAAATGTGGGGTACATGAGATAACATGATATTAACTGAATGTAGGAATGAGACACTGTTGCTGTTTGTAAATTTGGCTAGAAGAAAGAATCAAAATCCAAGGGTCTGCTGCATAAAAAAATATTTGTGCACAGTGAGTGTACATGATCATTATTGTTACACAATCAATTACGTCATACATAATTATATACTGAATACCTACATAAAGGAACAAAAGAACTGTACTCACATAGCACATGCAATTTTCATGTTGGAATAAAGCTGTTGTCTAAAAATTACACATCAAATGAGGTAAGACTGGCCTGATCATGAAAGTTACCACATGTCAAATGGGATAAGACTGACCTGATCATGGAAATTACACATCAGTAAGGTAAGACTTGCCTGATCATGGAAATTACACATTAAATAAAGTAAGACTGGCCAGTTCATGGGAATGACAGATGTAAAATGATGTAAGACTGGCCAGAGCAAGGAGATTACAGATGCAAAATGAGGTGAGACATGGAAATAATGTGGAAATGAAACAATCAAAATGTATGTTACTGCTCAAGGCCATGGCCCCACCCAGAAATGACCACGGGGCATATGTGTCACAAAGAGATAAAAAAGTGTAAATGATCTCATTTTAAAAGATATGTGAATTTGGTCTTTTAAATTTGAAATATAAGTGATAAAAATCAACAAATGGTTCAGTTTGTTGACCATAAGGCTTACATTGAGAAATGATCACATGGCTGAAGACTTACTGTCAGAAAATAGAGAAGATGATCCTGTTATATTCCAAATTTCAAGCAAATTTTGTCTATGGTGATTCAAGAATGAGATACAAAATATTAATACATAAACAAATGTCTTACTTCTTGACTCCATTCCTTGGCCAAAGGACAAGATCCTGAGCAGATTTAGTATCAGGAGAAAGTGGAATTGAATAAGCTTTTACGAAAGGTTAAGTGACAAAAGAACTTCAGCCAAACTTCCATCAAAGATGTTGGAGTGTACTTCTGGACCCATGACCCTACCTGTGGAGATGAATCTGGGTCTAAAATTGCACAGGAGAGAAAAGAAGTATCTATGTGATTATATTATTGCCAAAGATGAAGTGCCCTTGGTAATGAGTTCATGAACAACAAGAACTGGAGAAAACTTTAAACAAATCTATCCACTAGTGCACACACCAGCTCTCCCAGAGACAACTCAAACATTTGATGCCCTGTCTGAGAAGCAATAAAAATCTAGTAATCATATAACTCTAGTCACCTCAGCCAGCTTGTTCTTGGCATCTGTCAAGGCATCTTGTTTCTCCTTAAGCTGAGACATAGCAGCATTTAGCCTCTGTTTCTTTGGCTCCACCACCCTGTAGATACGGCCATAAACTTCCATAGCTCTTACCCACATACACAGTGACTTGGCAGCCAGGGACACACGTCCAATTATTTCAGGTTGGAAGTCTGGCTGAGCTACATACTGTCCAATCTTCTTTAAAACACGGTCAGTGATGTTGTCCTTGTCAAAAGCCATTAGCTGCTTGATGAAGTTTTGGTCACCTAAAAGATATAGACACACTTGTACGTACTGTACCTCAATAGCTACATTACACGGCAGAATGTAGATTATCTGTACATCTATAATTGATACTTTTCACACATCAGGACTAAAGGTGTGCCTTCTGAAGCACCTATAATCCAGACTTTTCATATATCTGACCTAAGAAGTATCACCTGGAACACTTATAATCCAGATTTATCACATATTAGGACCAAAGAAGCATCCTTTGGAATGGTTACCAGGCTTTTCACACATCAGAACCAAATGAGTGGTCTCTAGACCAACAATTTGTTTTATATATTATTATTATTATCACATATCTTTAATTTATTCTGAAAAAATCTACATTTCCAAGCAATTTCGGATAAATTTAAAAGTGTTTATCACCTGAATGTTTCCTGTCAAATTTGCTCAATTTCTGCTGAGTGTCTTTTGAGAAGAAGGTTTTGGTGAATTTTGGTAAAAAAATATAAAATCCTTAAAACAGTGGTTTAAATTTGGTATATAAGTGCAGTCTTTTAAAATGTTTAAGATTTTTACTTTTGGGTCATCATAATAAACCTCTCAGTGGAAGTTGATACACTTGACAAGAATGAGTTACAATGTTAGCGGAGAATGACAAGACATTAACCAATGAACCACCACGCCACTCTGTCATCAATTAATGATGCAAAATTTTAAAATTACATGTCATAAATAATTTTATAACACGATCTAACAAGTACATCAGTTCTGCCAAAAAGTAAGGAATTTTCACCAGTGCCGCATATATGTAACAGTTGACTGTACCATAAAAATATTATTTCTGTAAATTTTACCAGGTTGAAGCTGAACATAATAAAAGCACTCTGCCCATCATGTGAATATACATACTTAAAAAGATTTAATTCCCTATGTCTATGTTGAAATCTCTCCACTTCGTATGTGCATTGTCTAACTCCACTAATATGGTCACAAGGAATAAAGCATATGCTAGATTCATTTGTTTTAAAATCATTTAACTCATAATGTGAAGTGGCAGTGAGATATCAAACATGCAGATTGGTAAGATACAAGATAATCAGTCAGTTCTGGACAGGTTTTAGCTACTGCTTCCCTGCCACAAGATATGTGGAGATTGAGAAATGTGTGCCCAGTAAGTGATAAATTTGGGAAACCATATATACTAACTTCTAAGTTGTGTCCAACTGCAAGCTGCATGGACCCAGGTCTGTGTATGGCACATTATGTGATGACAGATCTGGGTCTATGTTGTCTGCAGTTGGACCTGAACTATATGCAAACATATACACAAAGTTTTCATGTAAAAGAGGGATATAACTTATTAGGACATGTGCTGGTATTATCTTGAAAATGATATTTTTTAAGCCTGTTCAAGGTATTCCAATATAGGTAATTTTGAGATTGCAGCCAGTGTTACATATTAGAATTTCAAGTGCAATTGAGAATTTATCAAGTGTACACATTTAAGTCCATGTCTTGTGGACACTCAGATGAGAAAGGCTGATTTGTTTCATTGAAAATGGATATAATCACACGGAAATAAAGCATTTACATTTACTGCACTACTTTTATCTCCTTCAGGTACTAATAAATGGTATTTTTCAAGTTTTAAAATTTGTATGTAAATGATCTTTTGTGTGATTGGCTTTGTAAAAAGTAAAGACATTACATTGGTTTGTCAGGTGAAAATATTCAATAAAATAACGGAGAAAAGATCAGATATTCCAGGATGTATAAATTGTGTTCAAACATTCCAATAATGTTCCAGCAACATTACAGACCTAACTGCCTCTTAGCCTCTATCCACGTTGGTTCATTTCCTCTGAGGATCATCACAGCTTCCAGAACCTTCTCCACCAAAGCTGGAGGTTTGGCATATGATTTGATTTCAGTCATGTCCTTCTTGTTCAGGGATTCTAAAGCCTACATGCACAGGAAATACAAAAAACATGTTATTTTCTTGTTTGCATAATATCACTTGAATGAGTGATTAACTGACAGAATGACAGGTAAATAAAAAAAAATATACTGCTTATCTTCATTATAATGCATATAATTATAATGTAATTCTAGATACAATGCAAATACACCATTGACAACATTTCAGAATTTCAAATGAAAAACATACATTTCTCCTTTCTATTATTTGTTTGCTCAATGATTTATTAAATTAATTGTTTCTTGGGTTAAGGCTAAACATGGCTGATAGCATATTTGGTGGAGGAATAACCTGGAAAATTCCTGTGAAGAACCACCAACCTACAGGCAGCTACTGGCAAGTTTTCTCACATACAGATGGTGGCTGAGACTGAGACTTGAACCCATGATGACAAGGTGAGATGTCGCTGATCTGTAAAGGTGAGTGCCTTAGACCACTCCGCCAACTGGGGCCCATAAAGATTTATTAAAAAACTGTGCTCAAGTTTTGCATCTGTGAAACTTGCTGCTTCAAAATGCCTTTGTCTCTAATTAGCCACTTGTTAGTTTGACCAGTTATCAGCTGTTGTGTTTCTTACTAGTTAAAAGAACACAAGAAACCAGTGGTTAAAGAAGATTATTTTGGCCTTACCCGGATGGCTTCCTCCAGTGCAGGCAGAGCTTCATTCAGATCAGCCTGGGCCAGGTCAGCCATATGCTGACATTTTACCTCCTCATCGGCAATCCTCTCACTCTTCTGGGCAACAGACTGTAACACAGCAAGTAAAAGGCTTGTAGATTTAATATAAATAGTCTCAGAGGGCAGTGGCTAGATAACAAAATACATAACAAAACCTACACAGTACTATGAACTTCTCTGTTTTACCCTTTACAGTTAAGTGAAACAAACAAAGAAGCAAACAAATAATATAAGCTGACTTTTGGCATTGATTGCATGGTATAGATATGACTTTTTAAGTAAATAATTCTCTATTAAAAATTCAGTCTTGGGGGGTATTATATAATAATAATAATGATAATAATAATAATAATAATAATAATAACAATATTTATTGTAACTTTTCAACAAAAAAAACCCATCTAGCTGTTATATATTTTTGCAACAAACATTTTTAACAAGCCAAGTCAAAGTATCCTACATATGCATACTCAAAACAGCCTTTTGCATTGAATTATGAACTTGTAATCCACATGTTATTAATCAGATGATATCTACTAACTGAGCTATCCCATTCCAAATACATCTTCAAATTATAGTGTGATTATAAAAGCAAGGAGAGCAATGAATGGACTGGTGGGTTAACACAAATCAACTCGTCACACCAGCAAGATACTGAAATCTAATGAAGATATTATGACCTCCCCTTCCCCCAAGTACCCAATGTAGATAACTGGTAACACCATATAGATAACTGGCAATACCAAGATAGATAACTGGTAATATAGTTTGTGGGCAAATAGACACATTCATATGCACACAAATGTGCAGAGACATATTACAATGCAATAACAGGATTTTCACTAGGATCCTGAAAATTGGATTCCTGGAATCCGTTATTGAAAAAGGTCCCATCCCTAGAAAAAGGAGTCCCCAGAATGAAGTTTTTCCTTGCATCATTTTAGGGGAATACACATAAATTGTTTTTGGCACTATAAATTTGATTGGAGTACTTAATGTTCAATTATTGTGAAATGTTTAGTATTATTATAAAGGAATGAAAATCTAAGGCAACTGAGAACTGTGATAATTGTGATAGTTTGTTATATTACAAAGGGAGCATGAAAAGTTGCCATTGGAAAGGTAAACATTACATTCCAAAATGGCTGATGTGATAACTATTACCTGGGAAATTTGTTTTCTCTGAGAAACAAAATAAATCAATTACATCATAGCTAAGAATACTGTGAAGTCCCAATATATATATATATATATATATATATATATATATATATATATATATATATATATATATATGCGCACTTATTTTTCACTTTCTAATTATGGCATACAATAAAATGCTAGTATTCCAAACATCGTGGAAGGGTTTACAGTATGACAGACTCAAGAGTGCTGAATGGTGTTTTTCTAAGTATGGTGTCAACACACACACACATGTAATTACCGTATTTACTGCATGTTTTCAGACATTGTTTGTTTTCGGACACCGTTTTTTCGGGCAAATATAATATTGAAATGCCTTGTAATTTTTTGGACGTTGCTCCACTATAATTTTTTTCTACAATGTATGTTTTCAGACACAATCTAAGAAGATCTGCTGCTTCGTTTTAAAGTAAAAATCACAGTGCGTTTGCCGTTAATTTAACTGATACAAAGTTCGCTTCATTTGGTCGCCAATTATTTAATGTGACCACGAACTTCCATGGATTGGTTATCAGTGTAGACATCGTTACACATGAAACCACTTCATGCAGGTGTGACAGTTATGGCTTTGATTAGAAACCATGACCCCTGCTTTATATCATTAAACAATACATCAGAGAGTCAGTATGGATTAGTAAATTCAATGGCATCATGCAACAAAACAAACCCCTTATCCCTGAGGCATTATGTACCACGGGTTTAAATGTAGTTATTGTTCTACAGGTAATAAACCTCTTTGTAGACGATAAATATTGATTGTGGGTTCTACATGTTCGGTACATCGTGTGCTCTTTTAACGAAATCCAGATGGCTGCCCTTTATTTCCGAACACACCTGTCAAAGAAATCCCACAAATTATAGCAGGAGCAATTATCACCTAGACACCCTGAAATCTCAAACATGCATCAAAACAATTTTTGAGCAGTCAATTGTTTCGAGTTGGTAGGCTCTACTCATTTACTCATTTTGAAGCTACCCTCGGATAGGTGGGAAACAAAAAGAAGAGAAAACCACAACAAATAGATCACCTTTATTTTAAAAAAATACTAACATATTAACGACTCGTATATTGCAACTTGCTTGTTATTTTTACCCTTCCTAGGCGTGCGTACAACACTCACCCCATATGGAACCTCTCACCCTTGGTGCTCTAAGATTAGCCCTCATACACGTACCGGTATTTCTACTCTCGATACTAAAATGTTTCTGTCATAAATATCTTCAGAATTATAATTCCAAATTTTTTTTATTTAGTTTATATTAATATCTTAATTACACAGACATAAAGCTTGCATGCATTTGTAAGGTAGATTTTATTGATCACTAATTAGTAAAGGGTTAAACTGGATTGCACGATTACTAATATGGTGGTTCTTTTGGAAAATACGCACACAATCGTGGCTCTAATACATGTATGGCTGTGTTTTCTGGTGGATGGACATGTATCAAATAGACAAAATAGGCAAGTAATGCCTGTTTTTCATTCATTATCCTTTTCGTGGTGTTAGGCAAAATACTTGTTTTACTTCATGGCAGCACGTCGTCATGTGAGCTAATGGTAACTTTGTTATGGACGGGGGGGGAGGGGCCCACAAATTTGTCTTCCCCTGTTTGTTTTTGGACACCTAATTAAAGAATTTAATATGTATTCGGACAACAAAAAAAGTAATTATATTTTGCCATCCGAAAACATGCAGTAAATACGGTAATCTATTTATCAAAGCATTGAAAAGGTACTGACAATAACATGTGTTTAGTCTCCTTTTCACAAAGATTTGGCCTAGGCCACTTTACTGAAACGCTTTACAATCATCTGGTTTCCTCTGGATAACCAAGACATCAAATAATTGATACTTACTTTTTAAAAATAAAGCAAATAAAATGAAACAAGTCCACAAAAAAGCTTGGATACCATGGACTTGGCTATTAGACTTTTTCATATGCCAAATTAAAAATAGGCATATTTTCAATGTGGATTTTGGCATCCTAATGAACCATGCCTTAAAGGCAGGGATATCAATGGGTTGTTCTGCCCTTACGTACTTCACTGTATTTCATTAAATTATCTATTAAGACCAGGAAAAGGTGAACAAGTTCATAAGATGTGATTAATTTCTGTTATGTGTTGAATGAGTTGTGCACAGAGTGATATAAGGACCAATGTACACATATATACATGACAGACTGATATAAGGATCAATGTACACATACATACATGACAGACTGATATAAGGACCAATGTACACATACATACATGACAGAATGATGTAAGGACCAATGCACACGTATATACATGACAAACTGATACAAGGAATAATGTACACATATATACACAACCGACTGATCCAAGGACCAATGTACACATATATACATGACAGATTGATACAAGGACCAATGTACACATACATACATGACAGATTGATACAAGGACCAATGTACACATACATACACAACAGATTGATACAAGGACCAATGTGCACATATATACATGACAGATTGATATAAGGACCAATGTACACATACATACATGACAGACTGATATAACTACCAATGTACACATACATACATGACAGATGTCATAGCATAGACCCTAAATCTGCTGGTGTAATTATGTACAGCAAATAAGACCTGTGAATCATAAACTCATGAGCCTGAGATCAGAGCTAAACTAATCACAAAGAATTTTACTTTTTTAACATCAATTTTGATTGGCTGATAATGAAACTCAAGCTCAAACTGAGGCTCAAGAGCTTTATGATTTCTGGGCTTGAGTCCATCCTGTTGTCAATGTATCTAAATAAAATAACTGTAAATACAAACCTTCTGTTGTTCATCTGCTTCACGTTTCTGCTGTACAAGGGTGACCAGGTATTCTTCACATTGTTTCTGGAACTGTGCCACCTTAGTTTTTACATCCTCAAGCTCTATGGACATCTTTTGCACCTTCTCTCGAGTGTCATCTATCTTACTTAGACCATTTCTAAGTTTGTTAGCTGCATCTCCAAGCTCCTTCTTTTTCTTAAATAACAGTCTGGCATGAGAAACATACATATTATAAGATAAAGTTTTATTTTCATGATACAAAATTTTCATGTACATGAGTTTATGCATTTAAAAATATGCTTTATTTAAAGAGAAAACTTGGTATATAATCAATTCTCAAATTAAGAAATTATAATTATAAAGTTAACAAGGAATAAAAGTCTATACCAGGCTGATCATTTGTTGCAGATACTTTTAATGTATGAAAAACACAACATACATGCTTGCATGCACACCCACACACCCCCACACACACACACACACACACACACACACAGAGTACAATAGCAGCTGTATACTTCTTGTATCCAGACACCAGCTCCAGGTAGTTTGTGGGGGTTACATAGTTGTGTCGTCTCATTTCCATAATCATTCTGCGAGAAAAGTCTGACACTGATTTGTGCATCATGGAGAAAATTTGAGCCAGGGCAGGCTTAAGTTTATCCTGCAATTAAAAATATTAACACATGCATGCATGTATATCTTAAAGTTAATGTGTACACAGTTAATAATAGCTATTTACAACATTCCTAGATGACCCCAAAACAAATAAAAATATAAATGAAAATCCTGAAAACAACTAGCTGGAAATGACCATACAAAGTCACATAAGTATATAGCTTAAAATACACTAATATATCAAAGCAGATGCAATAAAACTATTCATATTAAAATATTTTATACATAAATCCAGAAGAATACAACTATATCTATTACTATATAACTATAAACCCTGTTTTTTTTCTGCAAAATGTTTAATGTTCCTCAATTTTGGTTTTTACTGATTTACACCATTTATCAAACTCCACCCCTGCTAAAATTTTTTCTTCTGGGTACTTATTTACTTGAACACTGAATTCTTGTATACATGTCACTTTCCACAGCTGTGAAAATGGCGCAGTTTTGTCCTGTAAACAAAGCAAATTCAATGTGGAAGTCTGTAAATCAAATAATGTTTGATGTTTCCCACCTATTTCATCATTTCTGAAGTTTCTTAC
Source organism: Megalonaias nervosa (assembly GCA_016617855.1). Lineage (NCBI taxonomy): Eukaryota > Metazoa > Mollusca > Bivalvia > Unionida > Unionidae > Megalonaias > Megalonaias nervosa. The sequence continues at coordinate 106,599 of JAECUM010002675.1, read as the reverse complement.
TTTAATTAAAAATGTTTTTGAAGGCTATGAACAATGTTAGTAAAATGTGTATATTATTAATAATGAAAAAAAATCATCCCAGTTTTACCAATTGCTTAATGATTGTATAATTTTTATGTTTATAACTGAATTAAACTGGTTTTATTTTTTGAAAGAGAAACAGTGAAATATCTTTGATTTTTTTTTTACAAATAAAAACCTAATATGCAGAACACTAAAAATGTACAAAAGAAAATAAAGTCAGTTTATGATACCTCAATTATGTTTAATATAAAATTCTGTTATTATTTCCTGATACCTACATAATAAGAAATATAAATGTTCCTATAGTATGAAAGATTCAAGTATACTCTGGTTATAGTTTAATAAGTCTTCTCTTGTTACAATAAACATTGCTACAAAAAATGAGTTTCAGAATAAACACACAATGAATCTAAATAACATCAATATTTATAGAGAAAACTATGATAGAAAATAATAACCTATAATGCTGATGAATACAGTTCATTTGAGCAAGCAACTACCATAGTTGGAATCATGGCAGGCAATATATTTACCATATATACTTGTTTACAAGTCCAAATGCAAACTGCACAGACCCAGATCTGCTGACACATAATGCAGTTTGTTATATGTAAATGGTACAAAAAACAACACAGACCCTGATCTGCCAGTGTATTATGTGAAGGCAGATCAGGTCTATGTTGTTTACAGTTGGACTTGACTTATAAGCTAGTATATACAGTACCTCCTCTTCTGATCCCAGTGATTCCTCCTGGAGGTACTTGTCTGCCACCTCCAGCAAAGCATCCAGTGGCCATTCAGTGAACCAGTCGATCGTTGTGCAATTCACGAAGGCTGGATACATACGGATACGGTTCCTATGGTAATGAGAAAAATAGATTAAACTGGTCTTTGTTTAAGTTCAGATTTGAATCATACTTCATTTAATACTGAGATGCCTACTGATTTTACATGGTTTGCCATACAATCGAGACTTAATCACTGATAGTCTATGGTTTACAATACAATGGAGACTTGATCACTGATTGTCTATGGTTAGCCATAAAATGGAGACTTGATTACTGATAGTCTTTGGTTAGCTATACAATAGAGACTTGATCAATGACTGTCTATGGTTTACCATAAAATGGAGACTTGATTGCTGAATGTCTATGGTAAGCTATACAATGGAGACTTGAATTATAATGGAGAAATCAAAGACTAAATATGTCAGGGCTATTCTATTTAAACATATTATGGTACCCAGGGAAAAAACTTTTAAAAATACATGCCAGGGTACTCTAGTTAGTCACAGAGTCCATATGAAAACTATACAAAAATTCTAATTTGCTTAAGTGGGTGACTACTCCATGCTGAAAGTGAAATCCCCAGTCTCTTGTATCTTTAACATTAACAGTCCTAAGAATCAGTTTTCACATCAGGTTAGAATAAAAAAAATGTTGTGATTTCTGAAGGCACTTGTCTGCCGAAGCAAAATGTACAAATAATCAATCAGCAGGTAATTAGTACTTGCATGAAGTGTTGTTTTAAAATTGTTACTACTGCTGGTGGAAACAATTCATGTAGCATTTTCAATCATCAGGAAATATTTTAAAAATCTGGCTAAGAATTAGCTTACTCAATGAAAGGAATCCACGAAGTGGAAAATTTTGATTCTACAATGCGTGTTTTTATTGCTAAATATTACAGAGAAGGGTAAGAGAAGTAATGAATGTCTCCACCATTATGGAACATGTTAACTACAGGTCTCTACAATGAACAAGGTCATATCCCTCAGATATAGGATACTATAGGAAAATATTAATATTAAACACGGCTTGTGAAACAATGTATGGAATATGACCTAAATTCATTAAGTCCATCTGAATTAATTGAATGCAGTGATTCATCAGTAATGATATCTCAATAAGGGGTTATGTAGTAACTCATTCAAAACAAGGACATATGTCAAGAATCAAACTTAACTTTTACATATATTCATCAATGTTTATCTAGTCAGACCAAAGTTATTGTATGGAATGGTTAAATTGGTAAAGAGGTCTGGCATGGCAAAGTGCCTCTGTCACATAATGACAGGAATAGTTGAAGATCAAACTTGACTAAGATACTGTTGATATTATATTTGTTTTGAATTTCATTTCAAACCATTCACTGCGCAGGTTGTTTTGAATTTCATTTCAATCCATTCACTGCACAGGTTGTTTTGAATTTCATTTCAATCCATTCACTGCGCAGGTTGTTTTGAATTTCATTTCAATCCATTCACTGCACAGGTTGTTTTGAATTTCATTTCAATCCATTCACTGCGCAGGTTGTTCTGAATTTCATTTCAATCCACTTGTTGTGCAGGCTTGCTGATATTACTGAATGAAAATGAACTACATTCATGTCCAACAAATTGAAAACTTTATAGAAAAATCTGAAATACTACTATGATTGCATGAAAATCTAATCATCACCCACATAAAATATATGATCATTCATGCAAAATTGCACTTGTCTACCAGCAACTGGATTTTCTTAATTTCACTAATATAGTCTTGTACAACCAAAGTCTAATTATAAAATAATGTAAAAATATATAAAATAATGGTCATAAAAATATAAATATACAAATATGGCTATCAATTTCATAAGTGTTGAAAAGGTTCAAAATGAGTACACAAAAATGTGTAAAAAATGAAAAAATAAAAGACACTGAAATGCAATGAAAATCTAATCAGGTCACTATGTATGACTATCAAGATTCATTTGTCTGCCTCAAGTGATTTTCATTATTCAAGTAAACAAAGATTTTGTCCAAAAAGTTTTAGTAAATAAAAAAATCTAAGTAAAAGTTAAAACTTGTAGTGATTTCCTGAGAATATAATTAGGTCACCTACATATATGTATGAGTATGCTAGTGAAGTTTAATTTGTTTTATGTGACTTTTGTTAAACCATGCCAATAGTCTTGATAACCAGGTGTTTGTCAAAAAGTCACAATAAAATAAAAATAAAAAATCTGGGTAAATGAAGTAACCATTGTGATAATTGTCCGAAAATCGATTTAGGTCATGTACATATGCATATAAATATACCTGCTAAAGTTTAGTTGTATACATTGACTGGTTTTTGAAAATCACTGTAACAAGCTTTCAGGCGGTACGGATGTATAAATAAGACCAAATCAAGATACTGCTAATAAAATCAATGGCGATATAAAAACAGGACTGTATACTCACTGCAAGTATGGACAATTGTTACAATATAAGGCTCAAGTAAATGAAAGACATAAGCTACCTTAGATCATCAGGCATGTTGATAAACAAATGACCATTTTTAATATCAAGTCTGAGCCAAGAACATTTCATACAGTTATAAACTAAAATCAGGACCTGATGATTACAAAGAAAAAATTAGTCTTACCGGAAAGCTTCTCCAACAGGACTCATGCAGAGCACAACATGGAGGTTGGCTCGTACTCGTTCAATGAGGAATGCAAAGATGCTCTGAGGTGAATCCTCAATCCCTTCTTTCTTGGCAATATCACTCAGAGCATTTCGCACCTGGGGTTGGTATCAAACACAAGATGCACATCAGAATAAATAGAATTTGCTCAAAGGTTAGCTACATTGTGTAGTCTGCTTGATTCACTGTCAAACAGGCTTATGAAGCATTTTCTTTTTTCAACAAGCTGGGGGAATTCATTGTTAAAAGTTTAATATACGTATGTTCCTGACTAACTTGGGTGCATACGGGAAATGTGCTTTTGAAAGTTGTTTTATGTGGTATTATATACTGTAAAACTGGACTAAACTGGACACTGTTTGAACCAAGACCATTTGGCTATGTTAATGGTTGGCCAAAACATGTGGCCACTCTAAGAGAGGGGGTTACATAAGGGCTGGGTTCACAGTATAGGAAAACTTGTTTTTCTTTCTTAAGTATGTTGTTGGAATGGTAACCATGGAGAAAAAGAGTTTCATCTAATGTACAGGAGGAAAGTAGGTTTACTTTCTTGCTTAAGTTTTATCGCATGCATTGAAACTATTGTCATCCAATATTAATTTTAAAGTATTAAAGTTGCCTGTTTTACATGTTTGTTGTGCTCATCAGCTTTAATTTTCATCAAAAGAGCGAGGTTCATGACAAATACCATTTCAGACATTGCAAATTTTCTGAGAAGAAAACATGCTTACAGTCCATGCCAAACACAAAAATGGCATTAGCTCAAGGAAATCTCACATTTATAAAAATATGCATGTATGTATCATAGGTAACTTTTGGGAAAGTAGATAAAACAATTTATATGCAGTTTAATTTGGGTCAATTTTTCATTTCTCATGTATATGACATTACATAACTATGACAGTGGACGGCAAAAGAAATGGGAACTCCATAGGGCAAGTGTTCAATTGAGCTCAAAAACTAAAACTGAACCAATATTCAGATGTCTTTTATTATGCTTTCAGAGGATGAATATTTTAGCATTATTTGCATCCATCAGAGAATTGGAAATTTAACAGGTTTTAATAAATTTAAGCAATAATAACTCTTGTCCACACTCAGTTTATGTAAACTTGTCAACCAGGGTCAGATCTAAATGTATCAAGTCTCACATGACCATGTTATAAAGTGCATGAAAGAGCTAATTTCTTGATTTAAACTTGAGTGATTCTTGTATAAACTGCAAGTGAATCGATGGTCAGGGTATTAAACTATTGGCAATTACTTGTCAAAATGGTATACAGGTTATTAATGAGATTATTAATTAATGAAGATACAACAATCTTCTCTCCTAACAGATTTCTAAGAGGATTAAGTCAGTGTATATGACAATAAAGGGAGGTAATCTTCTTAAGAAAGTTGGACAGTGAATACAACCAAGATAATCATTCTATATTGTGTACATCTTGCGCCTGACTGTCAAAATAGTACAGGTCTTCTGTGCCTGTGCTTGGACAATATTACATTAGTATTCAAAAAGCATGCAAAACTCAAATTCAACCTTTTATTACAAAATATGAAATATTGGATCCTACAATTATAACACTGATATCAAAGGTAAGACAGTAAAGACAGTAAGTATGGGATAACATGGTGTTTAAATTGATAGGCATTTGTTTTGTTACACATCTGTTTGATGTGGAATATTTTGAAATTTATTAATTAATGTACCTGATAGAGTGAAATATGTGAAATTTGGACCTACCTATTTTGTTATTTGATACAAAAATAAATGGAAAAGTGTGACATGTGTATAAAAACACATCTGCTAATAGATAAACAAGGAACTGAATGGAAAGCTACACTGTAAACAATCAAGTATTGCCAGGAAAATTAAAAAGTAGATAACCATTTGATTGTAGTTTAGAACTTAATGGATCCATTAGTGTAAAAAGAAAAAGCAGCTTTATAATAGATTGTATAGCAATAGGAATATTTTCCATTTGACTTGATCTGCCTGCAAGTTGCATCTTGCCCCCAAGCTATGGGTAGTTATATACAAGATGTACCTACATACCAAGGAACCTGACTGTGTTGCCAACTGTACTTGAGCAAATGATCACATACCAAATAACATGATTGTGTGGCCAACTGTACTTGAGAAACTGATTACATACCAAGCAGCATGGCTGTGTGGCCAAGTGCACTTGAGAAACTGATCACATACCAAGTAGCATAATTGTCTGGCCAACTGTACTTGAGAAACAAAACACATACCAAGTAGCATGATTGTGTGGCCAACTTTACTTGAGAAACTATATCCCATAATAAAACCTTAACACTGATGTGTGGATATATGGATGTACAAATAGACATGCACACACATGCTAAAGTAACTCCCTGAAATGTGTCTGGATCAAATGAAGAAACAACGGAAAAATTCTGTGCATAAAATGTTAAGCACATTTTAAAGGCATTTGTATTTTGTATATGCATGTGTGTCTTTGTTTTGTGTGTGTTGGTGTGTCTGAGAGAGAGAGAGAGATTATATGTACAAGACACATCCAAAACCCCAAGAATAAAAGAACAGTCATACTTCATCTCAGACTTGACTCTAATTCTTATATCTGACTGGATACTGTCATATCAAATGACATCATAATCTTTAGTTTATTCAGAGTCTGAGAATGAGAATGGCTTTATAATCTTGGGACCAGGTCATGTGTGTCTTTGTCCGAGAAAATCTACCACAAGCAGTTAAAACGGAAGTCATCAAAAAACTAGAAAAATAACCATGTAGAACATCTGATATTTAGTTTTTAGAAAAAAAGCAACTGCTTATGAAAAAAATGCACACCAATCTTGTCTCCAAGCACAGACTCATGACCATTTTTCATACAGTAGTTTAAAACAAGTCCAAATATGATTTTGAGTTAACAACATACACAATGATTATTATGTGCAGGAATTTAAAGTTTAGCTACAACACAAAAGAAGGAAAATAAGTTGATGTTCACTATACTATGATGAAAAATCACCTTTGGACTTGTCGATAAAAAAAGAAACAAGCATCATATTGACAAAAGTAAATGAGAAAAAAAATGTCCACCACACACCAGAAGGTATTACTGAAGCCACATGTATATGAAAGCTGACTAATCAATTTTTTTATCAAATATTTCTTTGCTGAACTTCAACTTCCACATCTTAATGTAAATAGCAACTGTTAATGTAAATAAATATCATAAATAAAATCTGTGTAAAATGCTCAAATGGAATTACATGTCTTTACCTTGTGTTATATACAGTGTGACCCCGCTATAACATAGTAATTGGGAGCCATAGAACCCAACCGTGTTATATACCAAACCATGTTATAAGCAACCAGGTCAGTTAGCTGAAGAAAATGATGCATGTACCCCAAAAAATTTGCAGGGGGGGGGGCAAGGTAGGTAATAAATGCGGTGCAAAAATACGTGCTTTGTTGGCACAGTTACCATCTTAAATCAATGCATATTAAATGAGAAATACACCTGTAGCAAATACAGAGAGGGCATATATAATATTTTACATTATTGAGAGACCCTCGCATTGATACATGTACTTGTGTACTGTTTATATGTACATGTATAATGTATAGCATGAATAGAATATCAACACCGTGTACTCACCCACGAATCTCACATACATTGAATCTACAAGTAATTCCATCGAAAATATGCACACACAGAGATTTAAAATAGTCATTAATTTTGTCACAGGTCATATAGGTCTGAATTCAGTGGAAAAAAAAAAATCACAATCACGTAACGAATGATGAAGCACATTTACTTTTCGTTATGTCCCAAGTAGGTAAAAGTTAGTTTGCATTTTAAACCGTCTTTGGTAGCGTTCATAAGCATAAACTTTTTTCCTGCAAAAAGGATACTTTCACAGCACAGTAAACATGCTCCAGTCACGTTGGAAAATGAAGCAATGTATCAGATTCCATTGCTTTTATTTAAGTTTGGTACTGACTTCCTTTGAACAAAGGTTCTTTGTTTTTATTGAAGATTGTAGTCGGCTTTCTTTGTTGATGGGTGCATGCATTATTGAAGTCACCACTAAAGGAGAGCTTTGGAGAACCAAACAGATGCATGTTTCTTATTGTGGTGGCAACATCAAATAATTGTATTGCATCATTAAAACTGATTTTTTTCCCTTTTGCTTAGCATGTTTTTATAACAATTGGTGCTTCAAAGGTAATCTGTTTTCTTTGAAATTTCAGCAAACTATTTTATCTGGGTACATTTTTAAAAAGGAATTGGCCATCGTTTGATCACTTGTAGTTACTGTACTTCCCTGCCTATTGAATAGTGTCATAAGATCTTGTTTTTTTTTTTAACACATCTGTGGTAGCGGAGTGATGCTGCTTTCCACGCATGCATCAGAAATTTAGAAAAGGGTCAATGGACCATAGAGATGCAGGTGTTCTGGTCTGATGACAGGGATTACTACAGAAAATGTGAGTGTTCTGAAGGATTTAATTCTGAGTGAAAACAAGAGGAATTTTACTTACCACCAAAATATAAATGCCAGTCTATGTATATATATTATTTACTAGCGAGCGGCCGAAAAGCTGATGAAGACAGATTATGAGATAATGCCTCGTCCGGTTAATCTCCGCCACCAGAAATGTCAAAAAAGCGGATATCTCACACCATATAGTACTCATGCTAGATGTCAACATAAGCTGATTATGATATAACAATGCACTGTAAAGATGGTTTGTCAATATGGACAAAGAATTTGTTTATGTAACAATAGATAAATTTCAGTGCATTTGATATCAAGTTTGCAGCTTCCTTTCATGGGACTGCTGAATTTCTCCACTCCAAACCAATGGTTGTATATGCAAGTTTAAACGGCCAACAATGTCGCCAATAAAAAATCGCCAGAAGGTATATTTTGCCTCCAATAAGGAAAATAAAATGCAATTTGTAATATTGGGGAAGCCCTGTGTGATCACGGAATAAAGATTTTACACGTCATTTTTCGTACTTTTAAGAAAAACTTTTTTCATGTATGAGAAAAATACATATAAAATTCCAGGAGCCATGCCACAATCATCTTGTATTGTTCATATGCAATCTCTTCCCCAAAATGATAATAAACTTTTTACTTTTTTTTGTACTTTTAAGAAAGATTTTTTTTCATGTACGAGAAAATACATGTATATGAAAATTCAGGAGCCACACCACAACCGTGTTATATCTGAATTCGTGTTATAATGGAGCGTGCTATAGTAGGGTCACACTGCTATAGTGGGGTCACACTGTATATATATATATATATATATATATATATATATATATATATATATATATATGTCTCATTATCTGCAGTTATTTATATAAGTGCCCTTCATTATAAAACATTCCTGCTGTGAGGGGAGTATGGTTGTGGATCCCATTTTACTGTGTCATAATAAAAGTACAGGTATACATTACTTTGTTACAAATAGCCTCACAATAAAGGACTATACTCCATGTCTCCATGGAGAGTATTATAATGAGGGTGTACTGTACAAGTTATTTCAAGTGAGCAGAATAGACCCTGATCTGTAGAGGCAATATGTGATGCTAGAGTTATATTTAAACAATACAGATCCTGATCTGAAGATCAAAATATATGATATTTGATCTAGGTTTGGACCTGTAGAGGCAATGTGCAACTTGGTTTGATCCAGACCCTGATCTGCAGGGGTGATTCCAGATCTGTGTTTGAGCAGTACCAATTCTGATCTGTTGGGGCAATGTGTAATGTTTGATCAAGGTCTGAAAAGTATAGGCTCTGATCTATAAGGGCAATGTGTGCTGTTTGATCCAGGTTGGAGTAGTATGGACCCTGAACTGGGGTAATATGTGATGTAAATCTAGGTTCTATCAGTAGAGACCCTAACCTGTAGTGGCAACATGTAACAACAGATCTTAGTTTTAACAATACAGACCCTTATCTGTTGGGTGATACATTATGGTAGATTTATGTCCTAATAGTACGAACTCTAATCTGTGTGGAAAATATATGATGTTAGATCTAGGTTTGAACTGTACAGAGTCAAATCTGTACAGGCAATATGCATTGTAAGCTCTAGGTTCTAACAGTACAGACCCTAATCTGTAGGAGTGGTATGTGATGGTAGCTCTAAGTTTGAATGGCACAGAGCCTGATTTGTGTGGGTTATATGCTATGGCAGATCTAGATTTGGATAGTACAGACTGATTTGTAGGGGCAATATATGATGGTAGATTTAGGTTTGAACAAAACAAACTCTGATCTGTAAGAGCAATAAGAGAGGTTAGGTTTAGGTCCAACCAGCACAGACCCTAATCTGATGGGGTAATATGTTATGGCAAATGTAGGTTTGAACATTATAAACCCTGATCTGTAGGGACAATATGTGATGGTAGATCTAGGTACAGACCCATATTTGTAGTAGAAATATGTAATGGTAGAGCTAGGTTTGAATATTATAGACCCTGATCTGTAGAGGCAATATGCAATGTTAAATCTAGGTTTGTTGTCAGTTGCATGTACTTAATACACAGTTCAATACAGAGGAATTACCATTCCGATAAATGCAGGTCACATTAACAGGCCTAAACTGCACTTCTCCTGTAAGCAACAAACCACACACATCTATGACCAAACAGATATTTGCTTTTCAACAAAAATTAATAATAGGCAAAACAAACACTCACTCAACATATGATAAAGAAAACAAAATCTTTTTAGTTCAAAATTAGTTCAGTATACAAAGTAAATCCATTTATATTGCACACATTACTATAACAAGTACATATGCTACAGCATGGGTGTAAAAACAAAAGAAAAAGTTTTATTAGTTTTACTAACTCACATGAATCAATCATCCCCAAAAAAGCTACAAGTTTCATGAACTGAAGGTACCTCTAGATACAAGAAGAACACATAGATAGAATAACATTTTCTCTCAAGTCCTCCTCTGAACAAATACAGGCAAGATCCCTAAATGAACTGAAATGAATTTTTAGAAAATCTGCAAACTGCTGTTTCTTTCCTCTGCAATGGGATATTTCAAATATCACTAAGGGATATTCCAATGTCACTGGAGCATAAAGTAGGCTGCTTTGACCTTCTTTTGTGTGTGATGAACGGTACTGTCCATGTTAAAAACATCTGTATTGTTTTCATGACTGAACATTCAAATATGTAAAAAACAAAAAACTAAGCTAAATGCAAAACTCTTATCAGTGAAGTGTATGCCAAGAAGAATGAGAATGTAAAAGTAATACCTATTATCTATGTCTCATAGGCATGACATTAGCTACAAGAAAGCTTTCAGAAATTAGGTCAAAATAATAACGGTTTCAAACAATGAAGACAACTGTACAGCTATCATCTAGTTGACAAAATATACATGTAAACTTCTCTTCAGTAAGGTGCATTTGAATGCAAATAGCATTGAACAGATTTGCTGTTATATCTTGCTCTGACACATCGGATTTCATGGTAATTGTAAAACCTTATTTGCCTATGCATTATGCCTTTAAGTCTAGACTACCAGCAGTTGTATGAAGACCATATGTATCTGTCTTGTAGATTCCTCTGATACTTTAATGGAACATCCTCAACTAGCGAGGTTGAGTGATCAACATGACACTCCCTAACCTTTATTATGCATTAAAGTTATGTAGGGATTTCTATATTTACAACCCTTCCCCTATCTCTATCCGAAGGAAAAGGGAGTGATGGAAGGCTGCCTAAGGTGGAGGAAACTTGAGTATCAGGAAGAAACAATCATTCCATCAGAGGAAGTGTGGACCATTGAGATGCATCATCTCCATGCCATTTGCTGGACTTGAACCAGAGAGGTATTGGTCTTCGTTTTTATGCAGTTCACAATCTTGTGAGTCGAAGGCTCATCACTTATAACCTCCTGGCCACTGATTAATACAGGAATCCTGATAATCAGAACTGAACACATGACATGAAACAAGGTGAATTAAGATTAAGAAGGCCAAGCATGACCACAAGTTTACCTCCTCAAACTCATCTGCTTTGTACAGGTTGGGGACCTCACCACTGCTGAGGATATTGTTAATATCCTCTAGAAAACCTTCCTGAACAACCTGGGTATCACTGAAAAGGAACACTGTTGGCTTGTTGTCCACACCCGCTTGAAAGTATAATCGTTTTAAGTCTGGAAAGAAAAAACAAAGTAAATGACTAATTTTTTAATCATACGAACATGTCCTGTACGTTTTGGGCAAATGGGAGTTCAGATCCCTTAAATAAAAAAATTCAGCAAGAACAAGATTTTAGCGATTTGTATGAGGATGCTACATTTGTTAAAATATTTTGTGAGGAAACATTTGCTAAAATACTACTTTGTAAAAGTACATTGTGGATCATTTATTATGTTGAAACTTTTATGTTCAAAATATGCTGAGTTGACCGTATCCATGAAAATGTATGTACATTAAAATATGATTATGTACTGTATAACACTCCCATACTATAAGACCCTTCAATTTATCAGAATTCCTACTATAAAGCAGTTATGGTAATGAAGCCCATTCCATTATTTAGTAGTAAGAATATGTACTTCATTATATGGTAATCTCACTATAAGGTGGTATACTCCATGGCTACAATGGACAGCATTACAATGAGGGAGAACTGTATTGTATAATTCATTATAAGGTGATCTCATTATAAGGTGGAATACTCTTTATGTACTTCATTATAAGGTAATCTCATTTGTAAGGTGATATACCCTGGCTCCAATGGACAGCATTACAATGAAGGAGTACTGTATTTTTTATACTCTATGGCTCCCATGGAAAACATTATAATGATGAGTGTATATGCATTATCATTTCATAGCATGTCAGCACAATAAAAAGCCTAATGATGCTAATTAATCATAAAATTTTAAAATTTATAAATGATTAACTGCACATCAACAATAACTTTATAATGATGGAGCACTTTCATCAAGTCTGTATTATGTACATTTAAAAATTTTTAATTACCAGACAAAGAGGGACTAAAGACAGACAATATAAGGTCAACTGTATTGACAGTTGATGTGTGTAATACCTATGATCTTTATCAAACCCACTTTATACCAGTTTGCAATTTCCACTTCTTTTTCACATTTTCATGGTACAATGATAATTTAACTCACTTTAACAACTATTTGTAAAATGAAGGAATTTTACAATCATACCTTTACTTGTGCAATAAAATTAGTTTAACTAGTTAAAGCAATTGAAAAATATAGTTTTTAAATCCAATTACTTTTAACCTGAAGAATCTATTTTTTATAAATATCAGCATTCAACAACATAAAAAGATTTTTTTTTTAAAAACCCCGTTTTGGAAATATTTGATATGCAATATTGAAATTGCTGAAATACCATATGCTGGAAGTAGTTTAAGACTATAAATTTTCAATTCATTACAGATGAAAACCAATCATTCTTAAAGTTTTTTTTTTGAGAAGCAGTTTCATATAGACTTAAAACTAGTGCTGGAAATCAAATAAAATTATGTGCATAATCATTAGTTTCTGCTAAAAGGTCAGTGATCAATTAATAATCAATTCATTATGTTTGCAGAAACAAGGGCTATATTTTTCAAAACAAAACAAGAAATAGCAAACTTAAATCAAAGAGATTAAAGAAATTGTAATTGTTAGTCAGGTCACAATAATCATCAGCTAAAATTTTCCTACAGGACAAACTCACCATCTCTGAATTCTTGTTTGCGGTAGTGTTTGGAGACCTCTATCTGGAAGGTGGTGTACTCACAAATGTTTGAGGCCAGTCTGGTCAAACTCTGTCGACCACTGCCACCGATACCTATCAAAAGCATGTTACCTCGGGGCTGTCGGATCACTCTTACAATTTTAGAAACTGGAAAATAGGTGAAAAATACATGACTTACATATTGCTAACAATAACTACTCCATAACTTTGATTAATGCAATTTATAAAAAAACTAGAAATATGACAATATGACACAATGCCTCTGCCACTATGATGAAACTTAAAGGCAAAGTTAAATTGTTAGAAAAAAGTGAAAATAAAAAATGACAGAGATCTTCTTAAATAAAAGCATCTTGCCAAGTTTAGTTTCAGTCCATAAAGCCATTCAAAAGTAATGGAGTGGAAAGACAAAATATTTTGCAATTTAAGTGCAAAGTTCTAAGTTAAACAGGGGACATAACTCAATTACATTTTATTGGAAAACAATTAGAACTGAACAAGGTCTTCACAATTAACACCTTAAATGAAACTTCAATTGAATCAAACAGGTCCCTTAAAATGTGGAAACAAAAATTCCATGTGATGTGATATGACAGAAAGAATGGATATAGGAGCATACAAAAAAGTAAGCAAAGTAAATTTACTTTCCCAATACAAACATTGTCTTTAAAGTATGAAGTAATTGTAGCAGGAAAGACAAAATTGTTTACTTCTGAAGAAATTATGTCATATAGTATAAAATGGTACACTTCTGTGAGAAAGAAAAGAAAAGACACTATAAGCTATTTTAGCCTTAAATTGGCCCCATTCCAATGTATAGGCATATATTACAAAACAACATGCACAAAATGAAACCCGATTTAAACAAAATCAAATGTATCATATTTTCGTATTTAAGGAGCCACTGATTTAGGTCCCAAAGAATATAATTAAAAGAATATCAGGCTGTATACTTTTTAATGTTGTCAATGAAATTCTGTTTGAAAATTCCATTTGTAGTTTCCATGGTTTTAATTATAAAAAGGTTCTACTGGATTTCCAAATCATGCTTAATTCCAAATTGTAGTAATGTGCTTCCAAAACTAGGATTCCAAACTGACCATCCTTTTTCAAATTGACAGGCTTATGTCCCATTACAAATCACCCTTGAATGTCCCTAAATGGTTTACACACACACACACACACACACACACACACACACACTGCTATCTGGTACATTGGTGTCAATTTCTAATAATAATTTCAGGTCTATACCTTGCATTTTTAAATAGAAAACTAGTGAGTTTGCACATTTAGCAGAGTTAATTCTGGCTTGCCAAGTAACTTGGTTCCAGTACATCATGAACCCTTTCTTTTGATCTTGTTCCATTCTTCTGGCAGTCAGGGATGGGGGGTGGCGGTGGATAAGCACATGACCTAGTGGAGTTGAGTGCTGATATACAAGTATACAAGATATACTAAGTGATGGGTGCTGTTACATATGGTATGGGTCAATTCTTGCTTGGAATGAACTGTAATTATCTTACTATATATATATATATATATATATATATATATATATATATATATATACCACTCACTGTGTTCTATTGCATCTCTGAAGAGAACAAGGTCCATGTTGACAACACTAGGTGTGCTATTATAGTCTTCCAGCATCTCCAACATGTGTTTCTTGAGGCTTGAGACATCATGGATGTCCTCATATACACCATTGGGGTTGATATAATCACCTGAAAGGGGATAAAACACTTAAATAATGGTCCCATTTGTACTAATGTATCAAGCACATTATTTTGGTTTTTCCCCATTTGTTAAGCAGGGCTATCTACTTCCATCTAAATCAAGTAAAAATGATTCTATATTATAATATTTTTCATGTGGTTTGATGGGTGGCACCAGCCATTTTCAAATATTAGAATGTTATGTCTGACGAAACATACTTTCTTTTCATAGGTGATCATAAATCACAAAGTTATTTGGTGATTAAGTCTGTATGAAAGTAAGTTAAAAACCACACATAATTTCCTGAGTTCAACCCTTTAAGTGTCAGAACTCTCAGTGGAAGAATTAATCTTTGTTCCATGTTCCCACAATCATTGGAACTCAGGAAGCAAATTGCATTTCTTACTGTGTGTATTAATTTTGTGTGGTTATGTAAAAACTTAAATTTTCTTTGGTACTTAAATTTTTTAACTCTGAATTGGTTCATTTAGCTTCCAGAATCATTGATGGATATTTAAATTTGTGGTTTGTAATATAAAATTAAGTCCCACTGGTAACATATGAAACAAAGTGAATTCACAGTACAGCTGTATATTTCTATATCATTATGATATTATCATAAAGAAATGAAAGATGAAAGGAAAAGTTAAAGGAATGTCTAGCAGTTTGCTCCCTTTAATATATTTTTACCTCTTCCATATTCCACCCCTTCTCCCATTTATGGAGATGAGTCCACAGTAAATAAAAGTGCATAACACTTCCGAAGTAGTGCGAGTACAATGGCACTCTGATGAAGATAATATGTTTCTCAGCATGCCACTTAAAACTGTAAAATTCTGTTATACACTCCATATAGCCATCAGACAAAGGGCAATAACTCTTTGTAAAATCATAGAAGCACAAAGGTTTGTCAATATGTGCTTCTTTGGATGATGACCACACCATGTATGAAAGTTTTACAGCATTCCATACTTCCATATAAAAATGCAAGACAAGCTGTGCTTATCAAATTCTGTTTTACATTGCATTCAGCTGCAGGATAAAAGGGCAATTAATGCAACAAAACTGCAAAAATGTGATTTGCTGAGATGCACATTTTCAGATGATGACCAAAACATGAACGTCTAATTACAATCCACCGAAAACTGTGTGATTAAACACATTCACAATGGAAATTTAAAAAAATCAAGGGAGTGCAAAGACAGTCAAAAGGGCAAAAACTCTTGCAAAATCAAGGGAGTGCAAAGACTTGTCATTAAGTGCACCTTAAGATGATGACTATAATATGTATGAAGTTCCATGGTGATGTATCAAAAATTGCAAAAATAGCTGCATTCACAAAATTCTGTCTTACATTGCATTCAACTCCAATGGCAATAACAACATTGTGACAGCAAAATGATTTGCCAAGTGTATCTTAACGATGACCTAAGACATAAAAATACAAGGAACTTCATCTGCCCATTGGTCCATATCTTTACTTGTAACACTGTATTATATACCCCATCCTTACATTTATCCCTTAAAGGTATGGACTGATCTTTATTAACCTACCAAATATGGGTGGCTGCTTGTTGGGGCAGATATTATGGTAAGTCTGGTCGAACAGAATTCCTAGCTTCTCTGTCAGAATGTTGATGAAAGCCTCTCGATCTTTGTCATCCACCAGACGATCAGAAAATACCCTGTAAAAAATGAACACTACTCTTTGTAAAAAAGTGATTCAAACATATATGATTATAGTACAAAAACACTCAGAAGACAAATACCCTTTTAAGTATTATTAAATAGAGCAACATTCTCAGTGTGAGAAACTGATCAAAGCAGGCCACATTTTCAGGTGTACATCTCTCTCTCTCTCTCTCTCTCTCTCTCTCTCTCTCTCTCTCTCTATATATATATATATATATATATATATATATATAAATATAAAACACTTCTATGAATAAATAGAGATATACAGTTTTATTACTATTTTTGTTATGTATAATGCACATTTGAATAAATAATATATATATATATATATATATATATATATATATATACCACATACATTAAAAAATAACATGCATTTAAAGTGTTGGTATAAAGCAATTTGATATACCAATACTATTGGTATATTAAATTGTGATCCGCCCATGGCGCAATAATACGCATATATAAACATTCTCGCGAGCGTCTGCAGTTGATTCTAGATCAATGATCAATTTCCTCACATTAGTCACTAGTGATGTATGAAAAATAACGACGAAAAGTATTAATAATCCCCGTTTTCTAAATTAATTTAATATGGTACACATTTTCATCACAATCCTTTCTGCTTTCTGTTCTCCCTTCCCTCTCATGCATAACGGACAAACTGCGCAGAAAAGTGGAATGAGAGAGAAAAGGAATTTGGGCTGGATTAAAACCTTGAAATAGAAATTACACCAAGTAACCTACAAGAATATGGTTCGTCGTAACGATACGTGTGCACTTTCCTTGGGATTTATCTACAGTGTTTGTCAATGATACAATGTTGCAAAGCAGTAAATTCCTCGGTTACGTGGTACATATACTGTGATATATTTAATGTTATGTTTTTTTTTTTTGTTTTTAACATCCCATAACCATAATGTTCTAAAAAATCGATTATTATTATTTAAATATGAAAATGTCCAAAAACCTCTCTCTCTCTCTCTCTCTCTCTCTCTCTCTCTCTCTCTCTCTCTCTCTCTCTCTCTCTTGACCATAGTAGCAAGATACGGGCTAAAATCTATGAATTGACGAACATAGAGGATTTTATTTTGTGTCATCCCACGATATCTCTGGACTTATGAATGATGGTAAAAGTTAAGTGAAACCGAGCAAAGGATGGGAGAGAGAGAGAGACAGAGAGAGACAGAGACAGAGACAGAGTTTCAAAGTCAAACCGACCAGAGAGAGAGAGAGAGAGAGAGAGAGAGAGAGAGAGAGAGAGAGAGAGAGAGAGAGAGAGAGAGAGAGAGTTTTAAAGTCAAACCGACCACAGAGAGAGAGAGAGAGAGAGAGAGAGAGAGAGAGAGAGAGAGAGAGTTTATGGTCAATTCTACTGTTGCTAAAGCGGAATAATGGCTTAGATCAACTGTAAATATATTAAAATATTTTAATTACCTCTTGTTGGTTCGTCAGTTGGCTTAGTTTCTATTCCACATTAATTTCCATGCGCCGGTATGTGAAAGGCGTAGCTATCCAAGTGTTGCTAGTGCACTACTTTTATCATTAAAACCATCTTTCATGTTTAAATCGTAAGTGCGTGTTATATTGATTTAATCAATATGGAGAAAAATAGAAATCAAGAAAAGAAAACAATCAACTTATCAATATGCAGAGGTGATTGCAAATAGCCATTAAAGGCATAGAACTACATTTTGTAGCGGACACACTCGGAGATGTGAGGAATTCATTCACTAGGTCAATACACGGCTGCCTGTAGTAAATCTGAACTCCGTTCAAAGGGCACATATATGTATTTGTATGTGATATAAATAAAATATATGTACAGTATGTACGCTGTATCAATGATATACCACTCATTGTATAAATTTTTCATTAAAAGGAAACTCAGCAAGCTTCGTTTCCTTTTAATGAAAAATTTATACATCTCGTGGTATATCATTGATACAGCATACATACTATATATATATATATATATATATATATATATATATATATATATATACATATATATTGATATATTATTGAGGAATGTTCACTACTTTATCAGAACTCAAATTATTTAATAAAAATTTATTAAAAAATTATGGTGTGCATAATACTTATAATTATAAAAAAAATAAGTATTTTATAAATAATTAATCATAATATATTCAGAATTAATTTTAAAATGCCCTTTCATTTTTAAAGAATTATTAAACTTATTTTTATGATATTAGTTTATATTTTCACTAATCAAGTTATTCAATAAATTAGAATAATATAAAATTATTCTTAACTAAATTGTAAACAGGGGACATAATTAAAAAAAATAAATAAATTTGATTACTGAATGTTGTTTAGTGTTTTGGAATTTAGAACTTTTGGTTATACCATATTAAGACGGTGAATCCAATAAGTTTCCTTTGGCAGATGTTCCACCTCAGAATCGGGTATAACAATAGGTTGAAAGGGGAAATCTTGCAAAGTATGGGAATTCTTGTTAAAATGTGCGGCAACATGAGATGAAAATGATTGATCGATATAATCTTTTATGTCTGATCTATGTTATTGAATTCAGTTTGAATTCAGTCTGATGAAGCAATACAGCGAAACCAGTCACACGTTCTACGGGTTGGTGTTGTTTATTTTATAATATATATATATATATATATATATATATATATATATATATATATATATATATATATATATATATATATGCCAACTATAGTCTTTACTCCTGAGAACCTTCC
Organism: Megalonaias nervosa; assembly: GCA_016617855.1. NCBI lineage: Eukaryota > Metazoa > Mollusca > Bivalvia > Unionida > Unionidae > Megalonaias > Megalonaias nervosa. The sequence goes on along the minus strand of JAECUM010002675.1, from coordinate 87,201 downwards.
TTAATATCAAAGCAAAAAAGGTTTAATCCCAAATTTCAATTTACACTTTATAAAAAAATCATTAAACTGAAACTCAATTCAAACTTGGAAATATATTTTAGCTACTAAATTCCTGACCCATGCTGGAACTGATTAGTTACTGCTAGCAAGTATTGATGTGGGGTTATCTGTGAGACAAAGACCCTGATAATTTTCCCAAGGGCACTCATAGTTACAACAATACCTGACAAGCATGCCAGTGCAGATTATGCACCATACAGAAGAGCCAGCTCTTGAAGCAATTTATTTAAAATTCAAAGTTATTCAAGAAAAAGTAGGTTTATCTTCGTATTTAATTTTGATTGATGCTGTTAATTTGTACACATGATCAAAAGAACATTCTTTGCTTGTTTTTTAATTAAATATCAGGATTTTATTGACCAGGCATGTGGTCTTGATTCTGATGCTTTGCAGAAATTGATTAAAAGCAGTATTTTAAAAGTCAGATTCACCCAGCAACATACCCCTAAGTTTTAGATCTTATACAGAGAAAACAGAACTTCATGAATGCTAAGGATGAATGTTATTTGCTACAGCATAAGAAATGGAGTCATTAATACAAGCTACAGTAGTGAAAGACAGCTATAAGAAATAATGGACAATGCTCCACGCCTGTTTCAAGCCAGGCTCTTGAGCTGTGAATGTTATAAATTATACAGAGTATTTAAATAACATGAAGTATCATTCATAATTCTGATGGACTTATAGTACAATTATAAAAGAAACTCATTCATCAAATGTTTTTTGTGATGAGGACAGTATATTTATGTGGAAGAACTACATTTACTTATGTGATAGGATGTGATTTTCAGAAGGAATTGTTCAGCTAATTCTTCATTAAATAAACAAATTTAAAGAAAACAAAAACAAACACAGCTTTCTTAATTTTGTGCACTCTTACACAGACTGGCACTGATACTTTCATAATTATATACGCTTTCTTTATGTCTCGCATCCCTCAGGAAACTGAAAACTTCTCAAAACTGAACACATGGTTCCCATGCTTTTCTAAATATAAATTTCCAGGTCTTTTCCAGGTTTTCTCCAGGATGAAATTAATTTTTTCAAGGTTCACATATGACCATTACTGAATGGAATTAAAGAACATTTTGGATTATAAAACATGCATTTTCCAAATCTAAAGATGTTTCTTTCAAGACTCTTAAAAAAACCCATACATGTCAGAAAAGATGATCATGTACAAAACCTAAAATAGAGTCACATGAAAGAAGTCTGGCTATATTCCTATAAGCTGGTATTTAAAGCCATTTCAATGTACAGAATCAAAATTCTATCTTTACTTTGCTGACCTGCATTATGTTGCTACGTGGAAACAACATAATGAGCATAAATTAGCTTTGTTTCCTTTCAAACTTTTAATTCTAAAGAATTCTAAAGCAATATATGTGTATGTTATACAAAGTAAACATTTCCTATCACAGTATGAAACCCCCCCCCATAAATGCAAAGTATTAGAATCTTATCTTGTAACAAAAAATGTTTAACCCTGAATTTATGTTTGCCAATAAAATCTTAAACAAGATTTTTCAACCAACCTAAACTCCTTAAGACAATTTAGCTAAAAATTCCATCATTTAAAAACATTTACAAAATGGTTGATTTAAATTTTGACAAAAGACCTTAAAAATTATATATTGTTGTATAAACAAAGACTGAATTTTCTGTAAAATCAACTTGTCTTCTTGTAGTTTGATAAACCAGTTCCCAAACCTGTATTGAGACAGGGGCTCTTATTGTTTCTTAATATATAATAAAAGGGATGACAATTTTCCATTTCTCCTGTGTTATATTTAAGATCTCAAACCCATGCTTCAAGCTACATGTCACTGTGTAATAGTTTCGCACCAAAGTTCAGCTCAGAGATTCAAGATTTTTCTAATCCGGGTTTCCTCTGAATATTCCAACCCCATTTTTCACATTTGGACATTTAGGTTGGAGTGTGGGGTCAGAGCAATTACACATCCAAAATTTAGAATTTGCTGCCACCGTAAGATAGTTTACCAGCAGGCCTAGCAAATTTAAACTATGTTATATCAACTTATACCTGCATGAAATTGATAGGAAAATGATTTATTTTCTCAAAAATGGCAAGCATTATAATCGTTATGTCTTTAATCCTATGACAGACTAGACGAAACTATGGCATAGATGAAACCTGACCTGGTACTTGCGATTTACGTTACTAGTTACATGACTTCACAAATCTCAAACAATGACATCGAAGTCCAATAGTCACGTGATATCAACAACAAACTCCTTTTCAATGTTGTTGTAAAAAATTAAATTATATTAAATGAAAGTCTGATACCATTTGTAAAAACTAGAAAGAACATAAAATTCTCAACATATTTATTTTGAGAACAAGAAGAAGAAACTTTGCCAGTCTGAGTCATCGAGCAGAGTAGTCTGGTTCCCTGCTTCATATGCACCCTGTGTTAGAGGGCACATGTCAACTTGGTAGTCACATGATACAACAAAACTCTGGAAGTTGGTCTCAGAATAAATACAGAGAATTTTGTACTCTTTCATTTTTTTGCATTTTTATCACAACCATTATACGACTTTCATTTAATATTTTTTATTTATTTTCTACAATATTTGAAAATGCTGGTTGCGAGATTCTGTGTGCTCGTGTGACTAGCAATCAAAAACGCTAGTACCAGCTCAAATTTCATCAATGCCTTAGTTTTATCATCTTTCAGCAGATTAAAGACATAATGATTTTATTACTCTCAATTTCTGAGAAAATAAATAATATTCATATTGATTTCATGCAGGTATAACTCGATTTAACAACGTTTAAGTTTGCTAGCCCATCTGCTAAGTGGCTATGCTTTGCCGAAACCATGTTGGCCTCTTGTGATGCTAAACTGGTTTTCATAACTTTCATGTGACAAAGATATGGATATCGAGCTGTCTGTAAAAGAAGTCTACTAGACGAATCTAATCCACTGAGCATTTGGATTGTCTCAACAAATATATTTATGGCAAGCACCCAAATGATCCATACTGAAACATCCTAATATTCTGGTTAGAACTCAATAAATTTAACTCACGATCAGTTTAGTTATGACTCAATTACATAATTGTTTCTGGCATCAAGTGGTGGTAGAAAATTCCCAGGTTTTTCCTGACTTTTGTCAATATTTGCAAATTTCAGGAACTTTTCATGGTTGGGATAAAAATTGTCATTTCTCTAAACTTTTTCCCGATTTCCTGGTAGCGTGGGAACCCTGTGAACATTCTTTTCGGTCCCAAGGGTTTTGGGTTTGAGGGGTTTCACTTAATGTGTGTGTGTGTGTGTGTGTTTGCATGTGTCTGTGTGTGTGTATTTTTCTTTCTGGACATAAAGCTAACTATTAGCTGAAGCATCATGTATCAGTGATCAAGACTCCATGAATAACATCAACAAATCACCTTAAAATGCAAACCAAGAAAAAAGAAACACCAAAAACAAAATAATTTCTAGAGTGCTAAATTAAGTAATCAATATCTAAACTAAATCAGTTTTTAACACTATTTTTATACTGCCTTCCTACTCTACATTTCAACATTAATGTAGATAAACATAAATGTGCCAATACATATGCATGCCAGCATGCATGCATCCAGCTATACATTTAATAAAGACAGATACACAGATAGAGCAATAAACTGATAGGTGGACAGACAATCAGATAGAAGGATTGATAAAATGATAGATAATGTGCATAGACTGATATACAGACAGATCTATATTTAGATGTATTAACCTATGGATAAATATACGCAAAGATAAACATTAAAATACACTCTAAAACTAACAGTTAGCCAGGTCGACTGTGGCAAATTTAATCTTAAAGATGCTAATCTCATCTTTTGTGCCCAAGAAATCAATGTAAACAAACTGTTTCAACTGACCTGAAGCACTCATGGATCCACAGTCTGGTCATGGCTGTCTTTGTGTCATGGAAGTCCTTGTTTGCCCTTAGAAGTCCTTGGAAAACCTTGAAAGAAAATGGTGAATCTGTGGATTATGGTAATATTATCAGAAATGTATGCTGTGAAAAATATCTGCCAGCCTCCATAACCCAGCTATAGAATACCAATACTACTGAGTTACATGGTTGGGTAGGTACGATTTTTCAACTGGGATTTGCAGATGGATCAAATATAAAATGACATCATCCTAAATAAAGAGCATCCTGATCATTCGACCAAACTATGAAATACAAATTTTAAAAAATGTTCCCTTATTGTCACTTTCAATGTCCTACTAATAATATACAAAAACTATGACAATATCTGATATATACAGATGTAACAATTTATTATCACTTTCAGTGTCTTACAAACAATTTACACCTATGCCTGATATCCATACATATGCAACAATTTATTACCCTTTCATAATACTTTTCTTTTTACATAGACCTTCATAAATATATAAAATAAAAACTGGCTTTGTTTCTATGTTGTGCTTTCTTTTTTCTTGATACGACTTTCAATATTTTGTAATCTTGTATTTGTCAGATTATCACTATTTTAATTTTCATCCATGTGATATACATTACTGACCAAAATGTGAAGATTTTGCTTCAGCTTGTAAATTAAATTTTGGAGAAAGGCACATCTTGCATTTATACCCTTGAGATATCTCTGAGATTGAACAGATAGTGGATCTTGGTTGGGGTTGGCAGGAACTTGGTAACTATGCCATTGTACAACTCAATGGTGGCCTGGGTCATAATGTCACCAATGGGTTTGACTTCCTCCTCAAAGTTTGCAAGCTTCTGGTTGATCATACTGCCAAAGATGCGCTTGATCTGGGACTCCTGTAAAAATAATTTTGAGCAATAATAGTCTCATGAGTAATTAGTCACATGTAAAAGCCAATATAAGTTACATTCTCTAATAAAGTTCCCAATAAAAAGGTGTCAGTATTAAAAATCAAATTTGATGAGTACCAATGACTTTTAGCTGAACGAAAAATCCCTTTATGCCTTTTTTAAATCAAAGAATTAACATGCATAACTCCCACAATCAACTTTTAGAATTTGTGAATACTGCATATAAACATTATATGCAATGCAAAAAGAAGGACACAAAATAGGTCTGAAAATAATGGACATAATAAAGTGCACATATGCAGACCTATTTATTCAAACAGTGTCATGCCTTTAATGAAGATAATAAAACAGAAGCTTGGATGGGGCATGAATTACAACGATTGGAAACCAATGAGTTTAGGCTAATAAATGGAAAAGGCTGTGGTAGTAATCCTAAAATGATGTGGAAAAAAGATTATCTGAAAAACTGGACAAGTAGCCATAATTTACAGTCCTTAGTTTTGTAGAAATTTCCAGATAGAAGAAAGAAGCTGTATTAATAAACCTTATTCAACACCAAATTATTACACAGTTTTCAACACCAAATCATTACACAGTTTTCAACACCAAATTATTACACAGTTTTCAACACCAACTTATTAGTTTTCAACACCAAATTATTAGTTTTCAACACCAAATTATTACAGTTTTCAACACCAAAATTATTACACAGTTTTCAACACCAAATTATTACACAGTTTTCAACACAAAATTATTAGTTTTCAACACCAAATTATTACACAGTTTTCAGCACCAAATTATTAAACATTATTCAACACAAAAGTATTAAGTATTGTTCCCTGACCTCACTTGCACTGGCTGTAGTAACACAAAACTGTACACATTTTAAAATCACAGTGAACAAAACTAAGTAGTAAAAGAGACTGCAGATTTATTTTTAAACACACAGGAAGAAAAATCAATACAAATCAATATACATAAATGCAGTCTGTTTTAAGATCATTTTGACATTTTTCTACAGTTAGATTACCAACCTGTGGGAAGGTCATGTTGATAAGATTGAATCTGCTCTGGAGACGGCGAGATATGACCATACGGCCACCACCTGGTGGACCCATTGCAGCCACAAGGAACATATCCTGAAAAAAATTTGTAAAATATTGTCTTTTGGCTAATCAATGCATTTCTAGGAAACCTCACTACATGCTCATTTTTTTGAAACATACTAATTTTCAAGACATTGTGCAGAAAATGAGAGGGACATATTAAATTCAAGTATGTCATTATTATCCACCCTCTCCCTGAGCTTGTATTCTTGTGCAAACAGCACAAATTTCATAACTATGAAATTAACTACCATAGAGCATTGCCAGTTGAAAAGATACAAATGTTATTTATATTGAGTTCATAAAAATTTTAATTTAAGTTCTGAATTCAGCAATCTGACTGACTGACTGAAATTTAATTTTGGCCTGGACCTGACCAATAAAAATATTTAAAATCTAGACTTAACTCTTCAATTATATTGGTGAAATTGAGGCTTACTTACTGATGACAAATTCTAGCCTTTCTAGGACATTTTCCTACCTCAATATCAAATTGTTTTAACCCATCACAATGTAAAAATGTACAACATATATCATTCTATAATTAAAAGCCTTGTCCTGAATGATCAGGCTTGTGATGAAACTTGCACACTCAAAATAATATATCTTTGCTTGAACAATGTAAATACTTATTACATCTGAAAACCTTCTCATTTATCATTTTTAAGGCTGTGTATAATAAATATTATGTGAAATACATTAACTTAACATGTCACTGTCACCTAACATCTTCACTAAGCAATGAAACAAATAACCCACATATTTTGTTTTGGGGTATTGTGGTTTTAATTGCACTTTTAATAAATTATTGGTTTTGTCAAGCCTAGGATAAGTGCCTATTCCCAGTGACATACCAAGTCAGCTGACATGACTGGCCTGGGTGGGTATCAGACTTGCAGGTATGGATTTACATGTCCAATGCTGTAACTACTAAGCTACTGTAATCTAAATGTAATAAGCAATTTATAATAAAATGGTATTTGATATGAACATTATGAATCTCAATGATACAATGGATTAATCATTGACAAGTAAGTACTGAAAAGATGATAAATAATAAAGTATGAGATGACTGACTGAAACACAAGCACAAAAGAAATGCATTTCAAAATGCATTTTTGAGATACACAATACGTTTCACGTTAATACATTAAATTTTACATACCTTGATGTACTTCTGTGTCTGTTTCATTCTGTCATACCAGAATCCATAATCCAGCCACAGTCGGATCAGTTCCAGTGGAGGCTGTGAACCAAATGTGTCCTTGGCTGGCATGTTGAAGTCATCCATGAAGGTTAAGAGCTTTTTGCCACCTAATGGAACATACACTCCCTTGGTCCTCTTCTCAACACGGCTTTCAATTATATCCTGCACATTGTTCGATGAGGTCTAAGAGAAAGAAAAAAAAAAGCATTCCTTGGTGAACACTATTATTCAGTTGGTATATAAGGCTTTTAACTAAAAATGCATGCAAATTATAAATTCTTCCCCTATTGTTTATTGCACAAGATTTTTTTCTTTCACATAATGAGCAGATATGGTACAGTTGCTGACCACATATGGAACATTTGTAGAGCTTACATGGTACTTCCCTAGAAAGATATGGTACATTGTAGAGAAGATATGGTACATTGTAAAGAAGATATGATACACTGTAGAGCAGATGGGCAAATTACTTACTCTTATGGTACCTAAACATTAATCATTTTGATGGTGTATAAAAAAATACCAACAGTAAACAATGTCATTGCAGATCTGTCAAAATGTGCAGAAATAGGCTAGGATCTGTGATGTTTGTTTTAATTATAAATCAAGTCAACAGCAAAGACCCTGATCTTTCAGGTATATTTTTTTCTACTTATGATTCAAGTCAACAGAAAAGACCCTGATTTTTCAGGTATATTTTATTTCTACTTATGATTCAAGTCAACAGCAAAGACCATGATCTTTCAGGTATATTTTATTTCTACTTATGATTCAAGTCAACAGCAAAGACCCTGATCTTTTAGGTATATTTTTTTTCTACTTATGATTCAAGTCAACAGAAAAGACCCTGATCTTTCAGGTATATTTTTTTTCTACTTATGATTCAAGTCAACAGCAAAGACCCTGATCTTTCAGGTATATTTTTTTTCTACTTATGATTCAAGTCAACAGCAAGGACCCTGATCTTTCAGGTATAATTTTTTTCTATTTACAATTCAAGTCAACAGCAAAGACCCTGATCTTTCAGGTATATTTTTTTTCTATTTACAATTCAAGTCAACAGCAAAGACCCTGATCTTTCAGGTACATTTTTTTTTCTATTTACAATTCAAGTCAACAGCAAAGACCCTGATCTTTCAGGTACATTTTTTTTTTCTATTTACAATTCAAGTCAACAGCAAAGACCCTGATCTTTCAGGTATATTTTTTTTCTATTTACAATTCAAGTCAACAGCAAAGACCCTGATTTTTCAGGTATATTTTTTTTCTATTCACAATTCAAGTCAACAGCAAAGACCCTGATCTTTCAGGTATATTTTTTTTTCTATTTACAATTCAAGTCAACAGCAAAGACCCTGATCTTTCAGGTATATTTTTTTTCTATTTACAATTCAAGTCAACAGCAAAGACCCTGATCTTTCAGGTATATTTTTTTTCTATTTACAATTCAAGTCAACAGCAAAGACACTGATCTGTCAAATCTAAGTTGTTTGTTGTCCTTACAATTCAAGTCAACTGCAATGAGTCTGATCTCTTGGGTCTAAGTTTTCTGTTTTACTTGTCAGGTGTAAGTTGTCTGTTCAGCTTACAATTCAAGTCAATAGCAAAGACACTGACCTGTCATGTCTAATTTGCTCAACATCTTTACAATTCAAGTCAATAGCAAAGACATTGATATGTCAAGTCTAAGTTGCTCAACATCTCTACAATTCAAGTCAATAGCAAAGATGCTGATCTGTCAAGTCTAAGTTGCTGAACATCTTTACAGTCCAAGTTAACAGCAAAGACCCTGATCTCTTGAGTCCAAATAATATTTGTTTAATGTATAATTTAAGTCAACAGCAAAGACCCTGGTCTCTCCCATCTAAATGTTGTTTGTGCTACAAATAATGTTATTATTTACACACAAAAATGGACAATCATGAAAAAATAAGATATATACCATGAAATGTAGTATAGTTTCCTTTCCTAGATTGAAGAAGACTATATGTTGCATTGTGACACATCACTAAGTCAGTGATGTCACAATATGTCAGCAAGCATTGTTCATCCTAAGACTATGCCAGCTACATATTAAGATCCAAAATGTTTCCATCAATGTTTTCGTTTCTTCACTTACTACAAATTCACTTCTTTTATCTGTTAGATGAACAAGGGTTAGATGATATTATTCTATTCGTAACAGGCTACAGCAAATCTAGGGCATAGCTGCCTGAAACCTATTTACTTTAAATTTCTTGATAGATAATAATTTACTTAACCACTCCCATACCTACTTACTCCAGTACCCAACAAGTGCATAAGAATTTTTATCCTGATGTGTAAAAGTAAAAAGCCCACCACCTCCCAAGACATACAACATTACACACTGTTATGTATATGTAATTTAATTACTTGTTTGTTAGTTTGAAATTTTTTTTATTCCATTACATGTTACTGTAATGATAATTTTGTCTACTGGATTTGATTCTTTTTAAGAAATTCAATTCAGTTCTGTTTGACCTGATAAACAGCCAGTAGTAGAAACATTGTATCTAATTGCTGACCTTAATTCAGAAATCAGATTGAGTTCTGGTAAACAACTTTTTAAAAAAAATTTTTCCCAGAGTGTGAACCACTGATTTTAGATAAGACCATCCTAGAGTACATGATGTTAGGCATGTAAATGTTTCTACGTTATTCTGGTAAGATGACCACATGACCCTCATACAGGAATCTGTTTTGTGTTTTACCAGTAGTTAGTCTTATAACTCAATGTTATAAGAAGAATTAGCCAGTTGTGCTTTAAACCTTTGAGACTCAAAGGTGTTTTGTTGTGACCAGTTAGAGTTGAATTTTTATTTTATGGAATTAATGATTCCTTTCCTGGAAAATACTAGTGCTCATACAGAAATTCTTGGGCAAGGAAATTTATCGAAATTTATTCAGAAATTCTAAACTGGAATATTATTTTCTGTGACTGAACAAGGAACTGTTGACACTGCAACACTCTAAAGATCATGACAAACATCATCGTCCTCCATTTTGATTTCATCAGGAATCGAACACAGATTCATTTAGGACTTTTCATTGATAGGACTTCTATTTTTTAATTCTTGGATTAATTTTGGATTTGATTCATAAACTGTAAGTCCTTTTTCTCATTTTTACCTTGTTTTTCTAGGGAAATAAATTATTTTGTTAAATTTTACAAAGCTTGTTGTTTTCACTCTTTTCTTGTTACTTTTGTACGAGCCTAGACACGTAACAACACAAGTAAGCACTAATGGACCAGTACACATACACATCAATGCATTGGTACTTTCAAAATGTCTACTATGCTTTGAACATTATCTGATAGTACAAGATATTCCTTTGATAGTCATGCATCAATATAATGACTTGTATTAGGGTATGAAGTTAGAGTCATTATTTCAAAGCTAATCCAGAACAAAGTCTGTTCAGAGACTTTTTAACTTCATTTGTTGGTAAGATGTATCATTTACAAAATGTAATTTTTTGATTGCCCCTAACCCTGGTACAAGCGATAATTTAGTACCTGTGCTGACATGTTGACAGTGAGGAGACTGTATGTCTTTGGATCAAGTTTTGTGAGGGTGGTCTCAGCAACTGAAGTCTTTCCAGTTCCTACAGGACCCACAAGCAAGACAGGGCACAAAGCTTTGATCAGGTTGGATGTCAGGTATTCATACCTAACTGTGTCCACTGTTGGCACCACCAGTTTGAAGAAAGGAAGGCTGAAAAGATCATACAATAACATGAAATCATGCACTATCAAGAAAGTTAGTGTATCACATATATATAGGTCATTGTGATCTAGATTTTATACACTGTTTAGACACAAAGCCAACCATTGAGTAATATTTTTTGAGAGATACAAACAAGACTTAATTCAAATGTGACTGATGTATCTAGCTTTCTTGCAGCAAACATAAACAAGCTAAATAAAACAATGCAAAACCTCTTGTCATTAGGCCCCCTCCGACAAAAAGAAACAAACACGTTTCCTATAGCACTGGTTTTAAAATTATGGTATGGTGATAGTCATTTCTTTAAACATTATATATGTTATAATGTTTAGTATATATAATGTACTAAGTGCTTCATGTATTGGGTTAAACCAGCTCAATTAGATGCACAAATCAATTTAGGGAATTTTTGTAAGAAACGTTTATTTTCTAATTATTTTATATTTTTAATCATGGGGAAAGAAAGTGCTAGGGTCTGTAACAAAGAACAGTGCCGGCCAGCTGGCCAGAAACACACATATTTTTTGTTAGCCTTACCTTGGGTTGTACTTCCAGCCAAGCTTCAGCTTCTCCTCCCAATGTACCCAGTTTTTGTTCTTGGCATCTACATAATATTCATAGATTGTGTCCTTGTTGGGGAAGGTTCCCTCCATTTCACGGATGTGGGCATCAATTTTCTTACGTCCCTCCTCATCCACGGAACAGCAAATGGACCAGATCATACAGAACTGGAACCATAGCTCAACCATCCGCACATAGTTTTCCTGGTCACTGGGGTCAACCTGATAAAGTATCATAACACAAAATTTAGATATGAGGGACTATAAGCTGTGGATAGATTATATCATAAAATAATATTTATATAGAACGCTAAATTTGATCTGCTCTGCCCTTAATTATCCCTAATTGTAACCCTAGCACTAACCTTCACCAGTATAAAATGTCAGCCAAACACTGTTAGACAAAGTGATCACCTTAGTTAGTTTATGCTTTTCTGGCAAGACACACTTCAACCACACAAACTTACAATGGCTTTCCACTGAGATTCACCATCAAAAAGTCTATAAATTCTTAAATCTTTAGTCAAGAAGATTACTGAATAGTTTGTATGCTTTATTTAAAAAGACATCAAGCAAAGGTACCAAAGAGATTGGAGCATTTTCTGTACATGGTATACTGCAAACATTGCCTTTGTACCTGGTTCACTATAGACCTTGACACTGTACCTGCTATACTATAGACCTTCATTCTCTACCTGATATCCTGCAGACTTTGATACTGTGCCTGGAATAATATACATTCTGACACTGTACACAGCATGCTACAGAAACTGACTCCATGCCTGGTATATTACTGTCCTTGACTCCGTACCTGGCACACTATACAACAGGCATTGGCTCTATACCTGATATATTACAGACCTTGACTCTGTACCTGGTATACTACAGACCATGACTCTGTACCTGGTATACTACAGACCTTGACTCTGTACCTGGTATACTACAGACCTTGACTCTGTACCTGGTATACTACAGACCATGACTCTGTACCTGGTATACTACAGACCTTGACTCTGTACCTGGTATACTACAGACCTTGGCTCTGTACCTGGTATACTACAGGCCATGAATCTGTACCTGGTATACTACAGACCATGACTCTGTACCTGGTATACTACAGACCTTGACTTTGTATCTGGTACACTTAAGACCTTGGCTCTGTACCTGGTATACTTACGACATTGGCTTTGCACCTGGTTTACTTAAGACCTTGGCTTTGTACCTGGTATACTACAGACCTTGGCTTTGTACCTGGTATACTACAGACCATGGCTTTGTACCTGGTATACTTAAGACCTTGGCTCTGTACCTGGTATACTTAAGACCTTGAAACTAGTAATTTTACCAAATCTACATTTTATCTGCACATCATCTGCCTTCATTCTGCATTTTGTTGCATTCCATTCACATTTGCATTTCAGCTAATTTTTATTTATTTTCTTGGAAATGCATTTTAATATTGAATTTATCACTTACATTCATCAATTTCATTCACTTTCATTCAACTGTACTGCATTTACCAAAGTGAGGATTTTTTTTTTTGTAGTGTTAAAGGGAAAGAGCATACCCAATAAAAAGTATTCTTTTTTAAAATATAACATGCATAAAATTCAAAAGACAGCCTGAATTACAATAAATAAATATATAACCACAACTGCAATATATGTAAAAATGTACATGTTGATTGCATTATCTGCCAAAAAATTACCTATCTTACTTCTTTCAAATGAAAGTACAGATCAATTACCAGTGATGGTGCCATCACATCAAAGGTGTAAAAAGGTCATGACTTGTTGGTATTAAAAAAGATGTGTTGATGTAAACAATCTGATTCTGGATAATCATGCACAAATGCATCTGACTAAAAATTCTGCATCTCAGCATAAAATACAGGTAAATAGATCATCAAATCCAAAATCAAAATCATAACATGCATTCATGTCTCATTTCATTTTCTTTTATCATGCATCATTCTGCCTTTTTGCGTATGTGCTGTCCATTTTCTACTGATAATATTCATCATGCCGTTTGCATACATTTTGCATTTGATTTGCTTTCTGTTTTCATTTCATTTGTAAAATTACCTGTTGCAGGGTCTGTATATGAACAAAACATGGAAGTACATTAAGTCCAGGCACTGTGAAATGGACTGTTGTGAACCAGAGGACTATGAATTGGAGTATTGTGAGCTGGAGTACTGTGAAATGGAGTACTGTGAACTGGAATATTGTGAATGTGAAATGGAGTACCGTGAAGAGGAGTACTGAAAAATGGAGTACTATGAACTCAAGTGCCATGAATTTTGAAAATTTTTTCTGGGGGTACCAGTTTCAATAGATTTAATGGTTGTTACAAACCACAGATATAAAACCCAATGAACAATGACCATTAAGTAGCAACAAAAGGAGCCCATCCCCAAATCACAAATGTATCATATTCAGTGTAATACCTACACAGGCCTTAATAAGCACATGCACCTCTTTTAGGTCCAACCTGTTCCTTAAAATATCCCTTACTGAGCACACATTTCTCTATCTCTGAATCCCTTGTGTCAAGGAAGCAGCTGCTAAAACCAGCTTAAAAGTAATAACTATCTGGAAGATTACAGCTAGGCATGGTTCTACTACCATTTAATTTTTATGCATTAAATCAATCTCAACACATGACTCTAGCATATTGGTTATTCAGTGCAACAATGTTAAGAGACAGCGAACCTCCAAAGAGGAGAGAGAACCCAACATTGACAAAGAGACTTAACTCTTCTTGTATGTATATAAACATGATAGGAATATTAATGATATGACTGGAGTGTGCTTATCATGATAAACTGTACAAAATTTACCCAAATAATAACAAGTACCCAAATTCACAGTAACATAGTTTTGGTATCATTTCAAAGGTTATTACAGACATTTGTGTATGTGTGTGTATACATGTATTTTTTTTTTTTTTAATGTAGCTTTAACAATTTTTCAGTCATATCGCTACAATCTCTGCAGTGTGGCAGTTCATAGTGATGTCTAGCACTGTGGTATCATGCGGCAGACATGTAGCATCATGTTCCACCCAGTCACATGATCCTGACACCAGGCCGACCAGTCCTAACACTAACCTCTTAATGCTGAGCACCTAGCAAGGCAGCTGTTAGTACCATTTTTATAAGTCCTTGATATGACTTGGCCGGGGTTTGAACCCATTACCTCCTGTATTCGAGGCAGATGCTTGAACCATTAGGTCACCGGAGCAGTGACATATTTGCCATTTTCATCCAAATACTGAACTATTTAATACAAATATTCTATGGGACTGCAGTATAATGAAGGAAATGAGACACAGGAATCCTGGTATGTAATGGAACTATTTGACACAAGAGTTTTATGGGACGGCAGTATGATGAAGCAGTATGAGACCTGGTTTGTAGAGGAATTATTTAAAAAACAAGTATTCTGTGGAACATCAATTTGATGATAGCTGCGACACACCTGGAATTCTGGCATATAGAGGCACAAAGTTTAGGTACATAGTAATATTTTACCCAAGTTATACACAAAATAAATGACTTTTCAAAGGACCTTAGCAAAGGCAATGTTAATGCCACTACTGTATATGATGCCAGAAGAGTGATAACAATGCTGGTCATTCACAGCTCAGGAAAAGAAGACCTACCCCATTTTCTTGTGTGGCAAGGGAGTCAAAGAGTTTACACAAGGATGTGACACCATTTAGTTCTGCAATTGGAATCAGTTCCTGGCAATTTTTTCTTTTGAACTCTAGAATTCTCATGAGGAATTTGTCAAATAATCGGCGCAGTTCTTCTACCAGTTGCTGATAAGAAAAAAAGAATTATGTTACTTGAAAGAAATTAATTTATCACAACTTTCCACGACATTAGGTATCAGCACAAGGATTTAAAAAATATTTAACAACCTGAAAATAATATAAGTTTTTTCCAAACCTCAGTATACATAGTAACGATTCAAATGATGGTAACATTGCATGTACCCTGAAACTTTGATATATTATGTTAAATATATGAACAAAATTCAAAAGAGACAAATTTTTGCATTTAATATCTAGGCACTGTTTAGCTACACAACTTACTGTTGCAAAATGAAAGAATTTTAAAATTCACTCATTTTTACTGATCTTCTGCACCTTATTTTTATAAATGCCACAAACATTACACATGTACGTGCATTTACATAATATGTAAGTCAAAGTATATCACTCCATGAAACTGTGCATGTAATAACTATAATAATCAAACACAGTGAGACTGTGCATTTAATAACTGTAATAATCAAACAGTGAAACTGTGCATGTAATAGCTGTAATAATCAAACACTGTAATTGTGTATGTAATAACTGTAATAATCAAACAGTGAAACTGTGCATGTAATAACTGTAATAATCAAACAGTGAAATTGTGCATGTAATAACTGTAATAATAAAACACTGTAACTGTGCATGTAATAACTGTAATAATCAAACAGTGAAACTGTGCATGTAATAACTGTAATAATCAAACACAGTGAAACTTCGCATGTAATAATTTTAATAATCAGAGTCTTACTACAATTATACAGAAAGGTTAAATTATAGAAAATATATTAATAGCTCTTTTGCTGCCTACATAAGAATATCTAAATAAATGATAAATAATGGTTTTTAGATCAACAAACAAAGATAAAGTGAAAAGTCTTTACTGAATTACAATGCAACATTGCTCCATATTTCTACTTTAACATCAAAGTTCACAATCATACCTTATCCTTTGATTTCTTGTTCAGCCACATTTCCACATATGGCTTCCAGCCCAAATCAGAATAGTCACTGTAGACCATACCGGCTCTTGAGACAGTGGCTGGAGAGGCTACTGCTAAGTCCTCAACCTCAAAAAGCAATGACACCTGGTCAGGCATGGAGATACGCTCACCATTGATCAGTGTCAGAATTTTGTTATCATCCATGACAGAGTTCATGCTTTCGATCCAGAGAGTGTCAACTGGGCCATCAAACACAATCCATTTCTCATCTGGTTTCTCATCTAGAGAAGAAAAAAATAAAGGAAAATTAACTCTTATTTTCAGCTCTGCCTTGAATAAATATACTAAATAAATAGGAATATAAAATACCAAAATTATAGTCAAATCCACTGAGCTGTTTTAAATATATGGTCACTTCATTTGAAACATTTGTTTTGACAATCTGGGCTATAACATTTGCTATGATGGATACAGCTGTGACATCACTGCAATGCATCCAGTATATTGCTGATACACTGATCTACTACAGCCATGAAGGTTATTGTTGAACTACCAACAGAATCACTCAGAAAATTAAGTTAAAATATTAAACAACACAAATCAGTTCTGATCATATGACTTGTGCAACCTACTCCAAGAACCTACTGCTTTCAATATGGCAATTTAGCTATAAATGATCATTGCATAAACTCAATATATAATATTTCTGATCAAGATAATCAAAGATACTGCTAAGAGATTTACTTTTTCATATGAAATCAAATTATAATCAAATCCAAACTTTCTAACAACTATCCAAACTTTAAGTCACTTTCAATCAAATTTCAATGGACTAAACAATGTCAGTTGGGAACAATTACTGTTTTCACATAAGAAAGACATACATATTGCAGAAAAATATAATTATAAAACTCTGGAAAATACTGAACTTTCAACACATTTTATATTTAATAAAATAAACTAGTTCCCTGCAGCTTGTTTTCCTTTACTGCAGGGTTAATTCTTATACAGTTGCAGAGTTGTAACTTTACAGTTGCATTTAAAAGAGTTATGAGCTATGAGTTGTCAAAATGCAAACCACAGCACCTTATTGGACTTGCCATCACAAATCCCAATATTTATTATAAATATTGCCTTATCTAAAACAATATCAATTTGCACCCCCAACATTTGCATGTACACGAAAATTACATCCATGAAAGTATGCAGTAAAACTAAGTATAAAACAATAGCACCTACATTGGCTGACATCAAGCACCAACTTTCTGCAGAATAAGACCTAGCTATATTTTGAAAACTTGTGAGCATGAATCCCACAACCTTTAACTTTACAAAAATCAGGTTATACAGCAATTCTCACACTATAAGGCCTTTTGTTGTAACACAGTTAAGGTGGGTATGATCAAAGATCCCATTTAATTATATAGTAGTACGATTATATGGATACTACACTTCATTATAAGGTGTTTTCACTATAAGGTAGTATCCTCAATGACTGATTGACAGTGTTATAATGTATAACTGTATAAAGTACTTCATTATAAGGAAATCTCACTGTAAAGCAGCATACCCATAGCTCATGGGCAGCATTATAATGAAGGAGTACTGTAAAATGTAATTCATAATAAGTACATTTCACTATAATCTATTTTTAGTAACATATATTAAAAAGACACTTGTTAAAGGTGATGTAAGGTACATAACTGTAGTACTGAACCTTTGTTAAAGTACCACCTAGTTTCAGAGGCCACTTATCCCACTTCCAAGAAGTGGCTACACTGAAACAGGTTTAAATTCTAGCATGATATCAAATGTGGGAGTTGTGAGCCTTAATATGAGTTTTATACTCTGGCTGTTTCAAGAATACACACCATAGGGATATGTTCGGCCTTACCTGCACAAGTCTGTCTCATGACTGAGGACAGCACACCATCAGTCCATTCATTTGTGTTCAGATCAAATTCTCCATATAACTCTCCAAGAGACAGGGCCTTGGGATTGAGGGGGTAGTCCTAAATAAAAATAAACAAAAATTCAGCCTCATAATTTATTGATACAGAAAGTGGAAACATGCAAAGATTAGACTGACAAAAATAACAGAATTAATTATTTTAATTCACACTTACACCTGCTTATACTTGTCTGCTAATCCAATATATTTTTTAAAAATATAAATCTGTGTGCAAATATTTCACCTATTCCTCAGCTGGACCAAAATATTATAGCCTGAACACTGTCATACCACCATTACAGTGCTTTGTATCTGAAACCTGTACGGAATGGTTTTGAATTTTTGAGTAGCTATGAAAAAGCAAAGGCATCATCTGGATTCATTAACTATTTATTTCATAACATAAAACAAGACTGAATGGAACATGATAAATGTACATGCATAAATCTGCTTAATCAATCACTGCAAGCAAGAGTATGTTTACTGCATCTGTTACCCAACATGACCTTTCAAGCTATTTGAATGAACCAATCAAAATTTTTCTTCCAAGCTGTCATTTATTAATCAATTCTGTTGATAAAATATGTTTGTTTATGCGTGCTCAGAAAAAATGAGGAAATCTCAGCACATGCAGCCATGGGTGATAAAGAGCACAGTGGGCTATTGCCCATATCTTGAGAAAATGGATATTTGTAAAGTTGTATGATACAGTATAACAATACTGATTTTGTAAGTAAACCCACTCTACAATCCGCCTATGTTTTATAGAAGATCACATATTAATTAATTAGAACTATCCAGTAACATAAGGGGATTCATGGATTGTACAAGGGATGGTATTATTAATTAATTATAACTATCCAATAACATAAGGGGATTCAGGGGTTGAATAAGGGATGGTATTACACTAAATTACTTAATAATGCTGAATCAAAGCATGCTGATATCAGTACATAAATAGCTGTACTTACCTTTACATGCTGATAGTTGGGATCTCCTTCTTTGTTCAGAAGAGACAATGCAAGTTGCAGTGTCTTCCAGCTGGCAGTTTTACCAGACTGTGTAGACCCCACAATCATGACAGAGTGGCGAGAGATCTTTGTCTCATATAAATGTATCACCTTTGTCACAGAATGATCTGTCACCAGTAGATTTTGGTTCTGAAGTTGTGTGGTGATTGCTGTTTTCAGCTGAAGAAAGAATGGATAATTATTTTCTTAAAAAGTTTTCTCAGCAGGAAATATTTCAGAAGACAACATCAAGGTTCATATTTAGTATCCATTTTTGATCATTCTTATTTGACAATAATGTGATTTTAAAGAATGTTTACTTTTCGGACCATAATTTTTTAAAAATTTATTTATGTAATTCTTAAAGACTGATCTAGAAAAAAGAAAATCAGACCTTACATAGAGTTAGTACTTGAAGGCTCACTTGTCCTATGAATCTACACAGAATAATTACACGGAAAAGAAATGCCAACAAGAAAAAGAAAATACAGATAACAGCAGACATGTACTTGTAAAACAAATGCATCTGCATCTTAAAATAAAAGCATATTTAGACCATTAAAACAAAAGTAAAGATTTAACAATAAACAAAGAACAATCATTCAAACTGAAGACTTTTAAATGTTTCAAATCAATTACCTGACATATTTTTTCATTCTTCTACAAGCATGCTTAATTGTATTACCAAAAATAAACAAATCATTGTTTATTATATAAAAAATGCTAGAAATTCATGTCCTGCATTACTATGGTGCTTGTTGTACTTATGCCAAGTCTAGGCCCGCCTTGAGTGAGTTGCAGATGAGAGGATGGAAATATGGGCATGGCAATGATGTATTAGCTGAAAGAGCGCAAAACATAAAACTGAAATAAGACTGAATATAAGGCAGGGTCATATGGTCAAGTTGCACCTGTTTAGCAATAGTCAATATCTAAAAATTTGACCTACTTCTTATGCTAGTAGAGTGGTGAGATTCATAGTTTGCAGTATTGTTGATCATTGTTGCTGAAACTTACACATTAATATTAATGATTAAGTAAGAGAAATGATCTTGTATGGTTTGCTGAGTGAATCTTTTGCTAAAGCTTCTCAAATGTCTATAAGTCCTTTTGCTGTGCCTTCTGGTTCAAAGTTTCACTCGTTTGATCTAATATTTGTATACAGCAAGCCATGTTTGATCTAAATAGCACATCTGGGTCTGCATTTTTCACAATTGTGCATGCATTATACACACAAAAATAATAGTAAGTTATTGACCAACCTTTGAGTAATCAATGACAGGAGTCTCTATTCCTGGGAACAGGTCAGACATAATTCCATTAAAGAGGGGTAAGTCCACAGACGTCAGCTTGGCAACATTCATATCTTTCATTGACAAAAGAAGAATCTGTAACACAGAATGGCAAATATTATGCTCTCATAAATTATTATTTTTAAAAAAACTAAGAATGTGCATTTGTGATCTTTTCTGACATTGGATTATGTTATGGATTATAGTAAACCAGAGTAATATTTTTTAATAATCTTTCATGTTTGATATCAGTTTATTTTACATCATGCAACCTCATGCCAAATATATTTTAGATGACAGAAAAATAAATTATTTAATTTGCTTTTATTTGTTTTTTTGTTCTCTCAGAACACATCAACTTTCCTGTTCAAAAATGCTGATAATCATCATTGAGTTTAACTTAAATCCATGTTTAATTGTTCCATGGCAATTATTCAAACCAATCCTCATTTTTAGTTATTCATGGCATTTATCCAAACCAATCCTCATATTTATTCCATGGCAATTATTCAAACAATCATCCTTTTTAATTATTCCAAGGAGATTATTCAAACCAATCCTCACTTTTAGTTATTCCATGGCATTTTTTCAGATCAATCCTCATTTTTAATTATTCCACGGCATTTATTCAAACCAATAGTTAAATTAAATTATTCCATGACAATTATTCAAACCAATCCTCATTTTTAGTTATTCCATGGTGATTATTTGAACCAATCCTCATATTCAATTATTTCATGGTGATTATTCAAACAAATTCTCCTATTTAATTACCCCATGGTGAATATTTAAACCAATCCTCATGTTTAATTATTCCATAGCAATTATTCAAACCAATTCTCCTTTTTTATTATTCCATGGTGATTATTCAAACCAATCCTCATTTTGCAATCTGATAAAATGCTAAATAAAATGTAGTGTTCATTCAATTTTTTTTATGCGGATATCCTGTTTATTACAGCTGTTAAATGCATGATGTCCAATTTGAAATCTATAAACAACAGACCCCTTTTTCTTGCACTTGCCTGTTTATCTATCAAGTTAACACTAAGCTTACTCTAAAAACTGTAACACTGCCCTTAATCGATGGTGTGAATTCACTTTTTAAGGGGGTACCAATTTTAATGAAGTCTGTAAGTTTACAAACCATCAATTAAAAAATCAACAAACAATAAAGTATCAATGAAGATATTATGATGTATGTACCTTCCTGACCAGTGGCATATTCAGGAATTTATTAGTAAATAAAAATGTCCATTTTTGCTAAGTCACAAAAGATGAAACAAGAAAAAGAGATAAATTTCCAGTAAATGTAGTTAAAGCATGGAAATGAGAATCTTAAAAATGGCATCTTTCTGAAAGCTTTCATTTTCAACAAACAGTCAGGGAAAAAATGGGGACCAACAGTTATGTCTTACCTCCTCATCAGGCATATTGGGATTGGTCCTCTTTTTCCTACCAGCATATCTCAGCACTGAGACAAGAGCTCTTAGGCCAAAGTCATAGTGGTCTTGTTTTGAGAGCTGTTGACTTGCCAGGGAGTACAATGTAAAGACTTTTTTTGCCAGCAACTAAGATAAATAAAAAAAATAGAGAAAAATAATTAAACACAATGGCTAAAATTAGAATCATGCAATATTTCTCTTATAATATTTGTCTCAAAGGCATACAATTTTGCTTCCTTACTTTATTGTAAATACTTATCTATATATGTGCAAACATGTAGCTATACATCATGCATATTTTGTTTAATAATCTAACTTTAAATGTCAACTGAAATGATTAATTTTGATAGTGTGCCAGAATTACAGATATTTCAAAAACCATTTCTCATTTATATACCTTATTTGCAGCCTTTTAGCCACTTGACATATGACTACACAAGTGCTAAATCTGCTTCTTGTTCCTTTATGCACACACATGACACTGACCATAAAATGGGAATTTTTTAAGAGTAAAACAAAATTGGGACGCAGAATGCAAATGAAATACTGCAATTATGATAACGAAATAATCAAATTTCATGCATTTAAAATATGATATCAATGCAAAACAAAGAATTATGACTGCTAAACAAAAATGGAATGGAATAAAATGCATTTCATAAATGAAATTAAAAAAGTATTATATTCAGAATAATGCAAAATTTTCTGGGTTGGAAATCCTTTCACACAATAAAATGTTTTCACACCAAGAGACAATTTTTTAGTTTTACAAGCTGTACAATGTCCTTCTTGAAGTAGAACTAACTGCCACTGATGTTATGAAATAATCATTTGTGATTGTATTAGTACCATTTTATTAAACAAAACAAAATAGGACATATACTCTACAACTATATTTTTATTTATCATAAATTCTATGGCTGTCTTGTGCCTTTCATGCCTTTGACATTAGATTTAACCACACTTTAAAAAAATGTATGATATGAAATCATGAATTCTCTCAGAAAGCGTGAAGCTTAAGTGTCTATCACACTAATTCAGTCAGTCATTACCCATATATGTAACACAGGCTGTCTGAATGTCTATGAAACAAAGTTCTCTCAACTTCATAATAAATGTCTTTGAACATGGAACCATATCATAGTCAGTTGATTGAAATTACCTTTGTATTTCCAAATCCTTCACCAAACAGGATGATTTCTGCAATCAGGTTTGAGTCAGGCACCACCATGGCTATTGGTCGGAACATGGATTTCAAGTTGTCAGGTAGTTCAGTACGACCGGCATAACCTGAAAATTTCAATATGTATAAGCATTATTAGTCATAGTTTTGTGAAATACCTGCTTAACTGGCAAACAAAATGCTGTTCATTGTTTCCATAGAATATATTACTTGTCAGTATAACTAAGTAGTTGTTTATTATGTGTCAAATATATTAATGATGATCACTAGTGTAATATTGAAATAACTAACATTTTGATACTTGTACATTTTATATATTTAATCAGTATGGTAGCTAGAAGAAACTAATCTGTTACTAAACTGTTATTATACAATAGGCTACAAAAAATGTTTGCCCCAAGATAAACACAGGAAAACATATACCATTTAGAAATCCACAACATTTTAAACTATTGAATAATGCATTTTTGTTTGGCTTACTGCATCAAGACAAAGGTATCTTTCTAAATGAAATTGTCTGTTATAGTACTTTTATCAAACTTACAAAGACAAACTGATATAAAAAGACCGCTGACCTGATTTACAAAGTATTTTAAACCATTTCCAAACTTCCTCATTTCATGTATTATCAGTTAATGTGTTTGGATTCTGTTGCATGTATTCCATTCCTATATTACCTTTCACTTTAAACTTTGCTTTTCACAATTAAACAGTTATAAGCATTCATTTGCAATAACATCTTCCTGATGCTCAAATAACTCTTAAATTCACAGCACAATGCTACCTTCATGTATTAAGTATGGATTATTGTTTTGTGAGGCTGAATTATTTGGCAGTAGCAGGCATTATTGTGAGTTGGCCCACCAAAAACAATGAATCCACAAAACTATATTTTAGTATAAATTCAGTAACCTATTTATTATAAACATTAAACCAAGCAGACATAAATAATAATTTTGTACATTTTCACTGAAATAAAAGCCATAACTCAAATTAAATGTTAAAACTCTACATTTTAATTTTGATCTTCTCGTGCATTAATTTATAAGACCTCATCCATCTTAAATTTTTAATGTATCAACCTCATGCATGCTTACTTCTTTGTGACATGACATAGTAGCAATGATGTAAATGGAACCATTTGCTTCATTGCTGGTAAAGTTTATATGGAGGTAATAATGCAAGAACTCCTCATTTTTCTCATTTTGCAAGGGAAGTGTCTACATTTCTCAAATTAATGATTCATTGCCATTATTTGAACATATTCTTTTTCTTTAAAGCAGGAAAGATGTGGTTTCTGGTAAACAGTCAACTAGATTATGCAAAACAGGTGTCTCCATCCTTTCAAGTGGTATTTATAATGATTTTTGTAAATTGTTTTCTTGGCAGCAGAACTTGAACTGAGACTGTCACTCATTTAACAAATTATCACAGTGCCTGTCCTCTCTACCCTCAAAATTAGCCACTCAGCCAACAATATCAGTCTCACACTGAAAATGTTTTTAAAAATATATGATATTTTAATTTTGATTTCTTGAAAATCACAAGCCTGATATGTCAAATTGTCTATAAACAAAAGTAACTTTGTGCCACATGGTTAACAACAGTATGTGCAAAAGTTCCACAACAATATGATCGTATCTACACTCAATATGGGCAAATATTTAAAAGTTTCTTTTAATGCAAAGTGAATGTTACATGGTTTAATGCACTGAATGCAAATTGAATTGGACATGGTTTAATGCAGTGACTGCAAAGTGAATGGGACATGGTTTAATGCAATGTATGCAAAGTGAGTGGGACATGGTTTAATGCATTGAATGCAAAGCAAATGGGACATGGTTTAATGCACTGAATGCAAAGTGAACAAGACATGGTTTAATGCACTGACTGCAAAGTGAATCGGACATGGTTTAATGCAATGAATGCAAAGTGAATGGGTCATGGCTTAATGCACTGAATGCAAAGTGATTGGGCCATGGCTTAATACACTGAATGCAAAGTGAATGGGACATAGTTTAATGCACTGAATGCAAAGTGAATGGGACACTGTAATGCACTGAATGCAAAGTGAAAAAATGGGACATGGTTTAATGCACTGAAAGCAAAGTGAATGGGTCATAGTTTAATGTACAGGATGCAAAGCAAATGGGACATGGTTTAATGTAATGAATAAAATCATATAATTAAGGTGACGTAACAAAATATATAATATTCACTTAAAATTTTGTACTGAATGTGAATTACACAAGCAAACATCTTTAAGCTTTAATTCATGATATGCTAAGCATCCATCTAGACATCTAAATGTACATATCAATCAACCTTTCTCTTACAATATTTTATGGTTACCATCTTGGTGCATAAGTAGCTGAAAGACATCTATCTGGTTTTAATGTGGTGTTGTAGACAATGTTTTTATTTAGAACTTATTTCAACTGTCATTTGTTATAGATTTTCACTCATGGCATCTAAACATGTCTTTTAAATAACATACCTGGGTTCATGGTAATGAAGATACCACAGGACCAGACCAGATCAATTTCTCGTCCCTCAAAGACAAATCTTTGTGATCCAGCAGCCAGAGCACTGAGGATTGAGAGAATCTGCTGGGCAACCACTGACAAAACCTCAATGTTGATTCTGTTGAACTCATCAAAGCAACCCCATGCACCAGTCTGAATAAAAACGTGTAATCCGACAATTATCCTTTCAAAACTATTTACTACTTTCATACTGGAATCCTGACATCTAAGCTGTATATCAATTTCATCAGATAAAAAGAAAAAAGGCCATATCTGACAGTATTAGTATATCTTTCTGTACAATTGCTTTAATGTGTCTAAGTCTGTCCATCTGATAAACATATTGGTCAACCTGCCTCACTCTCTGTGCATCAGTTTGCCTGCCTGCCTCTCTCTCTCTTCATCAACTACTGCATATGCATCTTATGAACTTTTGTGCTACATGTCAAACAAGGAATAAAAGCAGAATTTGCTGATATGGAATTCTTTGCAAAAATATTATTATACATACACACAAAAAATCCTTTAATATTTTTAGAACTGCTTAATGTGAAAATGACAAGTGTTTAATACCAAATATATCTGAACAAAAACATGAAGAAAAAAAATCCTAACTGACCTGGGCAAGACCTGAGAACATTCTTCCCATGGACTTGTAATCCAGACCCTCAGAGCAGTTCACGACAATGACATACATTCCAAGAGACTTTCCAAGATCTTTTACAGTCTCAGTTTTTCCTGTTCCAGCTGGCCCCTTAGGACTTCCACCCCTGTGTAGATGCAGAGCTGTTGTCAGGGTCATGTAGCAGCGATCAGTGAGTGGAGTGACAACCAGACGTCCGGAGTTACCCAAGTACTCATATCCATACTGGAACTGTGTGTTGGTCTGCTTCACAACACAGTCATCAATTTCCTTGAAAAAACCCCAGAAAAATTCCAAATTATGAATTCTTTCATGATCAGGTTGGTTGCAGCTGATTTGACACATGTGCAGTGCTTGCTATAACAGTTGTATTCATTCTATAATGAATATTGTTACGTGCTACAGTCATTTGCAGTTAATGAGACAACATAGATACCTTTGTGCAGCTAAATAAGTTAACTGATGAGTCATTACAAGCCCTTGTGTTCATTGCCAGTGGCTTCTTTCATCATCTTTGTCATGAAAACTTTTTTGTTGCAGTTTTTAATGATTGAGACTGCAATATATTTAAGTTTTATTATTCTCTGACCCTTGAAAATACTGCATTTTCGAAATTATGCACAGAGAAACAATATAAGGGAGATAACTCCTTTTACAGCTCAGTCACTTGGCCATTTGAAATTTTGAATACTTAGTAGCAAGTATCTGCTTAAAAATAGATGGAGGGAGGAAGTGATGTGTCTGCACTTTGCATTCAAGAAATAATACATTTTCCACACTGTGCACACAAACTGCCACATCTGTCAAAAGATGAGCCGCAACAGGGTCAAACTACACTCCCTGAATTATATACATGACACAACTATTTGTCATACATCTAAATACACAAGCTAGCCAATACACAAGCTAGCAAATGTAAGTGCATGTACACTGTACAGACTAACTTACCCTCTCCCAGTAGACTCGAAGCTGACTCAACCAGTCAAAAGCATACTGGTCAGAACATCCAGTCTTTACCAACTTTTCGATGATATCACGAGAATGTACCTCAATGGTGACCAAAGCCACAATCTTCAGTCTCTGAATTTTTGTCAGATTACCACGGATCGCTTCTGAGAATTTGTTTAGCATGGAGACCTGAAAGATACATAAGTCTGGGTGAATACTGCATGACATATTACACAAATATAGCATAAATTCAATGATCTTCATTGGCATCAATATCTTGTGGTTTTGAAAAAACAGAAATTTTCAGGGGTTCAAAATTTTGTGCATCATCAAAGTTCATTGGATTGATCAACCTATGGTTTGAAGCAACCTCAAAATTCCCACAATATTTTTTTTAATTCACGGGCATATATAGCTCAGAGAATTTGTAAACTTTTTCAGTATATATATATATATATAGAGATGTGTGTGAGTGTGTGTGTGATTTTGAATCATAATGGATTATCTTGCAGAATTTTAAGTGTAAGCAAATTACTACAAGAGCTGAAGAAACTGGTGAAACAAATCTTTTCTCAGTTGCAATAGCTGGTTCACTAATACTACCAACAAAATGGGGGCCCTGAGTGGCCAAGTGGTCTAAAGCACTCACTGTTAAGGATCATTGCCATCTCACCTCTGTCTGCATGGGTTCAAGTCTCGGATTAGCCAATCTGGGTATGTGAGAAAGCCTGAAGGTAGTTTCTCGTGGGTCAGTGGTTCTTTCTGGGGTTTTCCCGGGTTCTTCCTCTACCATTTATATTGGCACCCATGTATAGCCTATCTTGTGCTGAAAAATGGCATTAAACCCTACAACAACAACAACAACAACCAACAAACTGTGCCAAAACATTTTTATTTAAGTTTTTAAATTTAAAAAATGGCCTCATTTTGTGTTTGACACCATATCAGATCACAAATGTTTATGTTAGGCGAAGGCAACTGGATTAAAATGTCTTGCCATGAGACACACCACAGTAGCAGACCTGGCCTGTTCCAGGCAGGATTTGAACAAGCACCCTTCTGGTTGTGAATCTTGCATACTAACCACTTAGCCATGGCAGCACCTGTTTATTATTTTAAGAAAAGGCATTTTTTAGAACACGCTTTCCTATTCTTTACAGGTCCAATCAGATGTTTGTTCCATATGCTCATGTTCTGCCTTCAGGAGGCTATGTATGAGTGAGCTATGCATGTATTTTTGTAATCAATACAATACCATCTCATCTCTATGATTAGTTCTATATGGGGGTCTCATTATCCAATCATGTGTTTGATATTTTTAATTTATACATTTTTGTAATATCGAAAATATTTTTACATCAAGTATTTCTCAATTTTGCATAAATCTAATTACAATTCTCTATTGGCAGTTACCTGCTTTTTCTTCATACTCTTCAAAGCTCTTTTGTCTCCCCTTTCCTTGGTTGTGGCCAGTGCTCTAGCAACATCTCCTGTCCATTGAATCTGAGCAGATGTGATACAGGTCTGTGAACAGAACAATTTGAATGTCAGTTCCAATAAGAATTGTATCATCGCCATTAATAAGCAAACAAATACATTTTGAAATGGATAACATTTGCAGGAGAGGGAAAAATGAAGATAAACAAACATCTATTTAGTTTCTCAATCTCCTTCCAGGTTATATTCACAAGCTCAAACTGGCCACCATACATACTCACTTAAAAGTCGAGTCCAAATGCAAACTGCACAATTGTCAATATTTCATTCTTATTCACTTTTCATTCATTCATCTACTGATCCAAAGTCGATTTCCTTTCAACAAAGACAATAAATAACTCTCTGTTTATTGCTATGACCTATGTATAACACCTATGTTGAGTGGGCAATTCTGTCATCACAGATGCATTATCAAGTACACAAAGCAAAAAGTATGTGGAATGGGTAATTCTGTCATCACAGACTTGTTATCAAGTTCACAAAGTAAAGGGCATGTTGAGTGGATAATTCTGTCATCATAGACTTGTAACCAAGTACACAAAGTAAAAGGTATGTTGTGGGGGTAATTCTGTCATCACAGACTTGTTATCAAGTACACAAAGTAAAATGTATGTTCGGTGGGGATTTCTGTCATCATAAACTTTTTATCAATCACACAAAGTGAAGGGTATGTTGTGGGGGGGGTAATTTTGTCATCACAGACTCCTTATCAATTACACAGAAAAACGGGTGTTTTGTGGAAGATCAAAGACTTCTTATCATGTAAACAAAGAAAACAGGAGGTTGTGTAGAAGATTCCTCATCAAGTATACACAGAAAATGGTACATTGTGTAAAAGGCTCCTTATGAAGTACCAAAAGAACATGTTATCTTGTTGACCATGTCATATAAGTCACAACCATGTCATTTTTAGTCAAAACCATGTTACTTATTTTAATTCACAAACATGTTATTTTTAGTCACAACCATGTCATTTTAAGTCCAATGTCTCCAGTGTTCATCACACTATAATAAGCCTATGCTATTTCAAGCTGCATATTATGGATTAACTTTGCTGTTGTTGTTGTGAGGGTTTAATGCCATTTTTCAGCACATTATAGACTTTACATAATGGCCAGTTTATCTGGTTGAGGAAGAACCCAGATAAACCATGGGAAGAACCACCCACCCACATTAAGCTAATAGCAATTATTCTTTCATACCCATGTTGACCAAACTTGAGACTCGAACCCACACAGACAGAGGTGAGATGTCAGTGGTCTGTAAAGGAGAGCACCTTGGACCACTCAATCACCCAGGCCCCTCAGTGACTTTGCAAAAGAAAACTTCCTTAAAGTGACAGCATACAGACAGGAAGACAAGCATCATACAGTTACTTATGGTATATATTTTGAGCTGAAATAAATGTAAAATCTTTCTGGACTATTTTGAAAGCAAAAACTAAATTTCAAATTTATTTGTGTGAGGAAGGCAACAAATAATTCACCTCAACCAATCAATAGCTGCCAGGGATGATCTAATGATGATTAACATTAGATGATAAAAAACCCCAAATTACAAAGATTTGCTGCAACAGAGGCAATCCAAATGAAATTTTTTTTCCCCATTATTGACAGTAAATGATTAGAATGTTCAAACTGACAGCTTCTCTATGATACTAAAAGTCAATCTTGGCTACACTGACCTCTTTAGTTCAACTGGTTGAGAATTAGACTTGTAACCTAAGGGTTTTGGGTTAGATTTCCTCTTGGACCAGCCTGAGTCAGCTGACTAGGTGTGTCCTTTTGAGAGGTAATTATCTCTCACTTCATCAGTATGATATAGCCAATAATGTGTCAAAAATATCATTAAAACAAAAAAAAATTACTTTCCATAATCAAATAAATATATTTTTCTGCTCAAGAGAAAAGATCATAATGAAAAGCTGGACTGTTTCAAATTATCTCAGTGTTTTTAAATGGTATTAAAAAAAAATACATGGCAACCAGTCAATCAATATACAGTGTGACCCCGCTATAACATGGTAGTTGGGAGCCATAGAACCCGACCGTGTTATAGACTGAACCGTGTTATAAGCAACCAGGTCAGTTAACAGAAGAAAATGATGCATGTACCCGAAAAAATGTGCGGGGGTGGGGAGAGGTAATAAATTCGGGCGCAAAAATACGTGCTTCATTGGCACAGTTTTCATCTTAAATCGATGCATATTAAATGAAAAATACACCTGTAGTGAAAACAGAGAAGGCATATATAATATTTTACTTTATTTAGAGAACCACACATTGGTACATATACGTGAATACTGTTTATATATACATGTCTAATGCATAGCAATGAATAAAGCATCAACACCGTGTACTCACCCGCAAATCACGTCACATACATTGAATCCACAATACAAGTAATTCCATCGAAAATATGCACACACACAGATTTAAAATATTCAATAATTTTGTCACAGGTCATATAGGTCTGAATTCAGCGGAAAAATAGCACAATCACGTAACAAATGATGAAGCACATTTACTTTTAAGTACATCCGAAGTCGGTAAAAGTTTACGTTTTAAGCGCCATCGGTAGAGTTCGCAAGCATAAACTTTTTTCCTTTAAAAAGGAAACATTCACGGCACAGTAGAAATGTTCCAGTCACATTGGAAGATGAAAGAATCCATCAGATTCCATTGCTTTTATTTAAGTTCGGCAATGACTTCCTTTGAAGAAAGGTTCTTTGTTTTTATTGAAGATTGTAGTCGGCTTTCTTTGATGAAGGGTGCATGCATTATTGAAGTCACCGCTAAAGGACAGCTTTGGAGAACCAAAGAAATGCCCATTTCTTACTGTGGCGGCAACATCAAAAAATTGTATTGCATGATTGAGACTGATTTTTTTTCCTATTTGCTTTGTACGTTTTCATAACAATCGGTGCTTCAAAAGTAATGTTTTCTTTGAAATTTCAACTACTTTATCTGGGTACATTTTTTAAAATGAATTGGCTGTCGTATGGTCAATTGTAGTTATTGTTCCTCCCTGCCTATTGAATAGACAAGTGAGAGTTTTTTTTGTTTTTTTTTACATTTATGGTAGTGGAGTGATGCTGCCTTTGACGCATGCATCAGAAATTTAAAGAAAGGGTCAATTGATGATAGAGACGTAGGTGTTCTGGTCTGATGACAGGGATTACTACTGAAAACGTGAATGTTCTGAAGGATTTAATTCTGAGTGAAAAAAAAGAGGAATTTTACTTACCTTCCACATACAAATGTCAGTCTATGTAAATAAATAAATATATTAATTACTAGCAAGCGGCCAAATATCCGATGAAGATAGATTATAAGATAATGCCTCGTACAGTTGATCACCACTACCAGAAATGTAAATTTTAAAAAAAAAGCAGATATCTCAAAACATACAGTACTCATGCTAGATGTCAACATAAGCGGATTATGATATAACAATGCACTGTTAAGATGGTTTGTCAATATGGACAAAGAATTTGTTTATGTAACAATAGATAAATTTCAGTGCATTTTATATCAACTTTACAGCTTCCTTTCATGGGGCCTCTGAATTTCTCCACTCCAAACCAATGGTTGTATATACAACTTTAAACAGCCAACAATGTCGCCAATAAAAAAAATCGCCAGATGGTCAATGTTCACTCTAAGGTGCGCTGCCGCGCAGCTCATTAGAAAATGCCACGCAGCATTTTCAAAATTCCGCACACAAGCGTTGGCAGCAAATATATATGCCATGCAGCAGTTTCAAAATTCCGCGTACACAGGAAAAATATTAGAGGGAACATTGCAGATGGTATATTTTGCCACCAATAAGGAAAAAAAAAAAATTTTTTAATTTGCGACATTGGCGAAGCCTTGCGCGATTCCGGAAAAATTTTTTACATGTTATTTTTTGTACTTTTAAGAAGAAAACACTATTTTTTCGTGTATGAGAAAAATGCATATAAAATAAAATTTCAGTAGCCACGCCACGATTGTCTTGTATTATTCATACGCGATCTCTTCCCTAAAATGATAATAAACTTTTTTTTGGTTTTTTTTGTACTTTTAAGAACGAATTATTTTTTCGTGTACGAGAAAAATACATGTATACGAAATTTCGGGAGCCACACCACGACCGAGTTATATCCGAATTC
Organism: Megalonaias nervosa; assembly: GCA_016617855.1. Lineage (NCBI taxonomy): Eukaryota > Metazoa > Mollusca > Bivalvia > Unionida > Unionidae > Megalonaias > Megalonaias nervosa. The sequence continues at coordinate 54,277 of JAECUM010002675.1, read as the reverse complement.
ATATTATAATGGAGCGTGCTACAGCGGGATGACACTGTAATTGTTTTTTTGTTTTTTTGTGGGTCCAACATATTGGCACAATATTTTATTGCACTGAAAAGAAAGGAAACCTGAACACAAATAAACAAATACCAAGCAATGAGTGACCAATACAGTGAAAAGCCTCTCTCTCTCTCTCTCTCTCTCTCTCTCTCTCCATATTTTCTGACACCAAAGTAGTGTATTTTAATTATTTTGTCCATCTCTAATACTTCTTTCCTTTCTCTATGCTAAGTTTTCTACCTGTCCAGGCCAATCTTTGATCCACTTGTCTCGTTTTGTCAGACTCTTTTTCAGTGCTGCCCTTGTAGCCTTCAGCACTTCCTTTAGTGTCCACCTCATTGTCTTCTCCACATCACACAGCCATGCTTCCACAGGGCCTTCTAAGAAGACTGGATGTCCAAATTCCACATACTCTCCATCCACAGATGACATCCCAGCAGCTTCCCACTTCATGTTCATGCCAGTCTGAGCAGGATAACAGAGTAAGAAATAAATAATGTGTCCCAGTCATTTTCACTGACAATATACAGTTCTACAGCTTTTACAAAAAGTTCTGTAATCAAATGCCAAATTTTGTTGATCTCTTGGAGGTGACATTAATAAAGAAAATCAATATTTGAATATAACTCTAAAAACAGAATTATCTTTCTGTGATTCCATGTAGAATAATCACTTAGCAGTGGCATTTCACACCCCATATTGTAAAATCGTGCCTGATGAATAGGTTTGCTGTAAAATACATAGCTTGTGCATAAATACAAAATCCCACAATTACTTGAATCTGTGCATGTTTATACCAAAAATGGAAAAGGTGGATTCAGTGTCCTCTGTTAGATTAAAAATGGGTGTTATTAAGCAAAGAAACAGAGGTCCCAAATATATTTATCCACTTCTTGTTTGTTCAATAAAATTCAAACATTTGTCATCTTCTGTCTCCCTTGCCATGGGCCATTCCTTACTGGGTTTTAAATTCCTCATGCTTTAGTAACCATTCCCCTCTAAAATTTATTTTGGGCATTCTAGTCAACATTTTGTCTTTCCAATATGCAACTTTGGAAACAAATGTAGCAGTATTCATACTGAAGATTTCATCTTCTCTTCTTTACATTATCTAGCCATGATTATCAAACCAAGTGCACTTGGATGTGTTCAAGTCAATCAAAATCATTAACATACTTCTTTTAACCAAAGAAATTGATTGTCTTGTTATTCTTTGACAACAAGTGCTCTCTATTCAGTAAGTCTGCCTCAATGCACATCATCCAGTCAGTTTAAACTTGCTGGTAATGATCTTTTATTTCTACAATTTAACGAAATAATATGTGCCTTACAGACACCACTGATACAACTTTATTTTGACAAAGATGAAAAAAAGAGGTCAATGGCACCTTGGCACAGCCTAAAACAAACACTGTTATGTATTTACCTTGATTATAGTGATTCAAAAATGTATTATGTTTAATTCATACGCTATATATGGGCCTATATTCCAAGGAGAAAAAGAATATCATTCAAACATTTTACTGGGCAAAAATGGAAGCATCAAATAAATCTTTTTTGGTCGTAAACTATTCAATTAACCTTTACAGGTGTTATGCCACATCTGCCTGTCAAATGAATCAACTAAATATATGTGCTTATTTAAAACTCAGTTTATCTCCATAATTGAAAAAAAAATGAGAAAGCTCCATTAATACTCCTTTCATAACCTATATCCTGTTGGTAACAATTAACAATGTCAAATGGTTCAAAAATGAATGTATATATGTTTGTTTTTTTAAAACTTTACCTATTACATGCAAATATGATTACCTTGCTCATCTTGAGTGACTTGATATTGTCAAAGCATTTCTTGAAGTGGGGTTGGACAGCCTCAGGATTCTTAGACTGACCCAGAATCTCCAGCAGATCATCATTGGACAGGAAGTAGAATCGTGGGAAGATCTGTCGTTTGGTCTCCAGATACATGTCCAGAGACTTCTGAATCTCTTCCAGTTTGAGATTCATGTCATTCAGCTGCTCCAGCATACCTGGGAAGCATTTTTAGTCCTTGTATAATATCTTCTAACAAATAATGACATTTCTCTAGAAGAAAATGAAACTGTCCATTGCCTGTAGGTGTCATTTGTTAAAGGTAGATATAACAAAACAAGAGTCCACTAAAGATTATGACTCTCAACAGTCAGAAAAGAATTTCCAGGAAATCAAGATTAGACCATTAATTTTTTGAACTTTTGCATGTGAAACCAGTTCTGATATTCTTGCATGTTAAGATTTTCAAATCAAGTGCAGTAACTATACTTGGAAGTAAGTGCAGCATTATTTTCATTTAGGACAGATGAGATGCTATTAGAAACCTTCTCACTGATAATTTAACTTCTCTAGAAGAAAATGAAACTGCCCATGGCTTGTAGCTGTAAACCTTATCAATTGTTAATGATAAACAAAAGTGAACAACAAACTCCACAATGAGATAACCTTTTGTAATCAAAACCTCTGAAAGACTTAATTGATGAAAGGATGGAAGAAAAGGACACCACTTCTTTTCTCAAGGTCTTGTTTATGCATATCAAATATGTAAACAAAGGTGGAAAACAGTCAAGTCTCTCATCATTGACAAGTCATTCTGCTTTACCAAGAGAACAATTTTCATTATAAAAGTGGCCCTCAGTTAAAATTACAAATTAATCTATAATAGGCTTCTTTAATTATCTGTCATTTATTATTGAAAACTTCAAGTACTACTTATCAATGATACCGCTTCAAAACAAATGCAAGGAAGAAATAGATTATATTAAAAATAGCATTCCATCATTTCTGTGACAGTTTTAATACTTTATCCTGAGTTTGAATTCCTGCTGAAAACGTTTTTGCTAAGTAGGTTATCTAATTCACCAACACAAAACTTGAACATGGAACTTTAACACAACTTCAACTCAAAACTTGAATATGGAACTTAAACACATGACTTCAACAAAAAAATCTTAATACTGAGCTTTAACACACAACTTCAACACAAAACTTGAATACAGAACTTTAACACACAACTTCAACAAAAAACCTGAACACAGAACTTTAACACAAAACATCAATGTGAAATCTTAACACAGAGCATTAAAACTCAGAATATCAACATAGGACTTGAATACAGAACTTTCACACACAACTTCAACACAAAACTTGAATACAGAACTTTAACACAAAACTTGAATACAATATAGAAATACAAACCTTTAAAACACAACTTCAACACAAAACTTGAATACAGAACTTGAACACAAAACTTCAACACAAAACCTTAACACCAAGCTTTAACTCACACTTCAACATAAAACTTAAACAAAGATCACTAACAGACAAGCTTAAGACTAAACTTTAGTAGAGAACTTTAGCACAAAATATCAATACAAAACTTGAGTACTGATACAGAAACTGCCACAAACATGCTGAAAAGTGATACTTTTGTCTCTTAAACAGGTGAGATAAAAGGTAAACCAATTAATGATGCATAGTTAAATGAATATGAAGATACAGTGAACCCTGTATGTAAAGGACAAATTGTTCACAGTAGACAGGTGTCATTCATATACAGTCAATACTCAATATGAATTCTAACTGAAGCAAGATGCTAACTGAACTTATAATTTAATGAGACCTAATGGCAAATGATCAATGTACACCAAGTAGTTAACTGTTAAAACAAGTGGGGCTTCACAAAACTGTGTACATTAAACAGCAGCTGTGATGAGATGCATTAGAGGCAAATGCACACATTTGGTCACAATGTCAGCCATACATAGCTTTGCTGACCAAGAAACACTGTCTGCTGTCCAGGTTAGACAGGTGTCAGTTATATAAATGATATTTAAGAAAGGATTTTCATGGGAATTCCTGAAAATGTCTGCTATTAAGGTGTCAAATGTATGGAAATGTCTGCTATTCAGGTGTCAAATGTATGGAAATGTTTGCTATTAAGGTGTCAAATGTATAGAAGTGTCTGCTATTAAGGTGTCAAATGTATGGAAATGACTGCTAAGCTAGGCTACAAAGTATCTGTCTTACAAACAATTCCCCACAGCATATTCATTCTTAGAAGACAACAACTGACTCTTCAATCTCTTTCAAACAATGTGTATAATACATTTCCCTTCATTACAGGTTCCTCTAAAAGCAAATTTGTCCTTCTTTGGTCAATTCATAATGACCTTTACCTTCATGATGGGTTCCTCTAAGAGCATTTTTGTCCTTGTTCAGTCGAGTCATAATGACCTTCCACTTGGCATTGACATCATCAAACTCTGCTGATTCTCGAGGCAACTGCTTGCGAATGTCTTCACCCAGGAAAATGTTCTGTAAGAAACCAGACAAATGTTTAAAACCATTATGGAAAAAATCAGAGAACATGTAAAGTAGACATATACATTATATAATAATACATTAAAAAAATGTTTACTTTCATCATCATGAAAACCATAAGGTCAACATGGCCTAATCAATTCAAATTCATCATTCTGTGGAACAACTGAGAACATACCTCTGCTTCTTTTCAATGTTAACATAAATGTATATGAAACAGGCACTTAATAAATATATATTCATTCTCTCACTTACTGAATGCATTGTAACATGAAATAATCATCATCATTACCTCTAGGTACATCCACTAACTGCATGATTTGCAACATGATATTATCATCATTACCTCTAGGTACATCCACTGTCTCTGCACAGTAAGAAGCATCTCTACTACTTCCAAGATGTGTGACAATGTCCTCTCCCATCTGTCTACATCCTGCTCAAAGGCCTTGACAAAGCGAGATGCTTTCATTGTAGACAGCTGAACTTGGTTATCCTCAAGAGCTGCAAAAACATCCTCTGTGCTCCTGTAGATAAAATTAGATCTTTCAATTTTAAGACAAAACATTTTCTTTATGAAATTATTGATGCATACAAAATGAAATACAAATTATGCCAATCAAGTTTTAAATATACAAAAATGTGAAATTCAATCACATGTCCTATGTTGCCAACCCAGATAATGGTCACAGACTTTGATAGAAGACACCATGCATGTAGGTAACTCTAACATAAGGGGATACCACATAATGGATGAGGTTTTCTGTTTTTTGTACAAATCTGAATGAGGATTAGATTTACCATAACTGCCCATATACATGATATAGATTTAATCATCTTCCAAGAAAATATTGCAGACTATCAAATGTGCACAATTTGCACCCTACCACATCTGCATCATTCAATGACCAGTTTAGTTTGGTTTGGTGTTTTATGGCACAACAACACTTGAAGGTCATTTAGTACTAAAGCAACTGGAGTAAAGATCTTTGCCTAGAGTCACACTACTAATCTGTACTGGCCTCATGGTAGGATCTAAAACCACATCCTTCTGGTCACAAGTTCAGTAAGCTAACCAATAAGCCACTGAAGCCCTGCATTAGCAAAATGAAGTGAATGAGATGATGAAGCAAGTACATAAACTTATTTATCCAAGATAAATTTATCTAATCCAGGAAAAAACTCTGGACTCTGTTGGTGGGTATAGTTCATCTTGTGAGTCTGTCTTTTCAATAAGTAATATGTTTTCTGATTGAATTGCACACACAGTACAGATATATTCCAAAATTATGGGTAAATTTCTACCAACAAAATTATTTAAAATATGTTTTGTGAAAAGTCCAAATGTTTTACGTTATTTCAAATTCAGTCGATTTCTGGCAATGTGTTTCATTAAAAGCATTATGTAAAAACTGATAAATAATACATCACTGTTGGCTCAGACCATCTACTGAAATGCTGTTAAACAAATGATGTTATTTCCAAATAAAGATGATTCATTTGAACTGAAATCAATGTAAAAATCCAAATAATGTTGTAGCATCAATGGTGAATGAGATGAAATAAGCTCAGATGAACGAATGTGTTAGTAAGTAGTAACAACTTTTACCAAATTTGTGTGGCCCATGCTAAACATGTACTATGCAAGGCAATTTACATTTCATAATAACTTATAAATTATCAATGAGGCACTGCATGTTAATTAACAATATATAACATGCCAAACTGAATGTGCAGCTACAGTGTATCTTATATATAACTGAACATGCCCACCTATGTTTCCTTCACCCCTATGAGTCTCTAAACTTTGCCAAATTTTACTATCAAATCATGCAAATTAAAATAAATTATTGTTCTGATTATAAATAACCGTACCATTTAACTGCTATTTCATTCATCTGAAGCATTGTGTTGTTCTACAGTTCCAGACTTGAGTTATATATTTTAACTGCATACAGAACTGTATTTTTAAATCCTCAGCATAATAAATCTAACATTAATGGTTTTGGTACACTATGTAGTTGCTCACAAGTTGGTTCCATCTGCAAACTGCACAATTCCATATCTGCCACTGACTAATGTGCTGGCAAATCTGGGTATATGCAGTTTGATAGGACAAATCAGTAGAACAAACACAGACCCTGATATGCCAGCATAGTATGCAATTGCAGGTTAGGGTCTATACTTTTTGCAGTTGGATTCAACATATACATAAGCATATACATTTTTCCAAACTGCTCCGGTGGCTTAAATGGTTGGTGTGTCTGCCTTGAATGCAAGAGGTCACAGGTTTGAACCATGGCCAAGTCATATTAAAGACTTATAAAAATAGTACCAGCAGCTGCCTCACTTAGTGCTCAGCGCTAAGAGGTTAGTGTTAGGACTGAATGGCCTGGTGTCAGGATAATGTGATGGGGTGGGACATGATGCTACATGTTTCCAGCATGATGCCCCAGTGCTAGACATCACTATAAACTGCCACACTGCAGACATTGTAGCGATGTGACTGAAAAATTGTTACATCTATGTTAAAAATCCAAATCACACACACACATATTTTTCCACTAATTTCCTCCTATGGATAGTGGATCTTACTTGACTTTGAAGTGTCCCTTGTCCTTGTAAGGAGCAATATCCAGTTCTGTTATGTTCCAGGTTTGAGTAATAGCATCCAGTGCCTATTGAAAATAAAAAAAAGACTAAATTCAACAAAAATACTTCGGCCTTCATGCTGCAGTTATTTTGTTGAAAGAGAAAGGATGTAAAAGGGTGGAGGGGGGAAGTAATTTTTATTGTTTCGTGAACCAGGACAGCACCAGAAGGAGTTGGCTTATGTATTTGATGGCTTCATACTTTGTTTTGACAGAAGCTACACATGATGAAATTGGCCTCAAATCTCCCACACTTGATAAGCTGTAGCTGGACTCCAATAATGTGTTTCAGTAAACTGATAACTGAGGGAGCTCCAGTTCTAACTATAGTTGTCTATTTTGACTGACTCAGGTGGCAGAAATATACTGTATGTATATACCATTACACCACCTAAATCCATCAAAGACTTCAGCTGACTCTCCTTCTGGTGCTGTATTGTTGCTGTCACTCACTGATCAGCTGGGATATAGGACTATAATTTTATTAAAAGAATAAGTTATCCTCTGACAGATTTTGATGATAAAACAGTTAACTTTAATGACATTAAAACACAAAACATGTTTTATAGTTTGTCAGTACATGAACACCAAAAGTCTCATTTTTTCAGTACTGAGGCAAAGTTTTCAATAAAAACCATGTGTAATGGAATCTCTGATAATAAATATGATACAAAGGTCAAGCAAGATCTAAGCAAAAAAAATCATCATGTGCAGCAAGAATTTTAGAATTGTACAATAAATATCTTTGCAAAACTACCCTTAGAGTAGATCCCCAAACCTGATAGCAAAATGTGGAAGGTGACTTAGCAAACCTGTTCAATAGCCAATTCTTTTGTGGCAGCTCCTGATATCTCATTAATTGTTTCAGCAAACTGGTCAAATCCATACTCTATGATTCTCTCTAGGGTAAAGTCGGGTGCCTTGTGGTCAAACTGACGCTGCATCTCAGTCTGTGAACATATAACCATATAATAAAGTGAATAACATTGAAAATCTGTCATCAAAGTTTGATTTTACAAAAATCACAATTTTCTCTCAAGGAATAGTAGCAAAATTTTATGAGTTTCATTATGGAAAATGGATAAGAAAAGTGTAATTGGGTATAAAGGAAATATTTACTACTGAAGTGATAATGGTAATGATTGCTTGTATCACTGACAAGCATGAAAGGAAAATATAGCAAAAGAACACTGCTACTTGATGTCTTCTATTTTATCCTTTCTTTCTCACACCAGATTCTGGCATTCATACTTCACAGATTTGAAAATTCTAACTGGTTTCAACTTCTGAGCACAGCTGAACTTCTGGAACATCAAAAGCAGAACACAATTTAAAACACCCAGTCTCCAATAAAATCTTGATTTCACACACACAGACAAAATGGATAGTGGATGACCATTTCTATTGATAATAATTACTAACCTGAATCTTGGTCCAGTGACGAGGTCTCATGGCATTATTCTTCAAATCATTGATCAGGGGCATGGTTCTCTTGAACTGATCTACACGGTTCTTAGTTGTGTCTACAATCTCCCAGTTTTTGTCCTGCAGGATAATTCAGGAATTCTTAAGAACTTGTAAAGTCATGAAATTTAATTTGTTGACAAGAAACTTAATTCTGACTCATACTGTCAAAACACCTGTAATTGTGGAAAGCTGTGCATGAAAATCACTAGAAAATTTGATTTGACTCATAAAAGAAAACTAGTAATTGACATTGACAGACATCTCTGCATATTAAACCTTAAAGTTATTACATTTATTCCTCATAACTGACCCTAAAGTAATGAAGATAAAACTGGTCGGGCAGGAAATCATTCTTTTCTGAGAGGCCTTTATATAAAAGTTCCCATTCTGCACTGTCTTTAATTCAACTAAGCTTCACTGACCCTGCAAAAAACAGTATGATCAATGAAACCTGGATCTGAGATGCGAGATCAAACCTCTAAGTAAAACTTGGTAAATAGTTCAAATTTTATGGATGATGGCGAATCTCAAACTTTATCTAGGTGTCTTATACCAAATATTGCTTAAACCCAACAAGTTACAGAGTGGAAATAGCTGCTGAAATCCAACTGGAACATCACCATTTCTCAAATCCTAGCAACATGCATGAGTGGTGTATCATTACCAATAGAATTTGCTGGTTAATATCTCATAACCTACCCAACCTGCATGTGTGGTGTATCATTACCACTAGAATTTGCTGGATAATTTCTCATACCCTACACAACATGAATGTGTGGTGTATGAATACCACTAGATTTTGCTGGTTAAATCAATCTTTATAATGGATCTAACACGTTTTATTGGGCATGACCATAATGGGAGAGATAGAGAATGAACTTTCAGAATGGAGGATTACAAATACTGCAAAAGAGAGCTAACTCTATTATCATGTATATACATATGATGTAAAACTGAAATCAGTGTGTACTTAGCATGATGAACCTTGATGCCATGAATTTACCCCAATAAAAATGTTAAGCAGGTATTAGTGTATAGTATATAACTTCTATATAACTGCAATTGCATTAGTTGACAGATTTAACAAGGATTTCCAATGGTAAATATGTAATCATGTGATCAGAGTTGTGTTTATTTCTATGTAAACTGTGTGGAGAACTACTTTTACCTCAATTACTTTTTGTGTGTATGCTGAATGAGGATCAAAAATATGAAGTTTTAAAATAAGAGCAAAATGAAAATAAATGAATGAATAAAATTAATAAAAATTGCAGGATTTGAATGGGTTGTTTCTGCATATTATCATGGTATAAAGTGTGATTGCTAAATCACATGGTTTACATAATGCCCTTTGGGATTTTTTGCTGTGTCATTTGGCAACTGACAGTTTGTAACGCAATAAATAGGGAAAAAAACTTTAAACTGTTAAATAAGATTTACATGTCACTTTACATACAAAATCCATGTATGTGTCATTTGTCTAAATTTTCATCCCAATTAAGAAATTCAAGCTCAGGCAAGTTTTGCACTAGAAGATATTTACTTTAAGCTCTCTGCTGTATCTACTAAGTTTCTTGAACAGTGCTTGTGACTGGTTTTCCATCTCAGCAGTCTGCAGCTCAACAAAGTTGCCACCCTTCCAGGATGCCCAATTTTCCTCCCATTCCTTATTCAGGTTCCAGATAGTCTCAATCAACTCAAGATCCTGAAACATGGGGAAAACTGCATCATCAAATAAAATCTTAGAAATCTGTTTATATTGCTGGTGAAATAGACTTATGATTATACAATACACTAGACACAGAAATGTTACACATTATGCTATTTATGGGTGTTGCTGAATGTACAGTAGTTCAGTGACATGCTTCTGTAATTCTGGCACTTCCTGTATGTTGCACCCACAATTGTGGGCACATGACTCAATTACACATTATATCAGAGATGGCAATGCTTCATGTCACATATCATAGTGAAACACCCAGTTTAAGCCTGATGACACTTGTAACACCTCACTGCTTCACAGTGTAGTGGGGTGTAAATCAATGGCAGCGACACAGACAAAAGTGGAAAGTGGTCAATTGGATTTGTGTGCACTGTACGTACTGTCATTGTAGCAATTATGATACAGAGAAGAGCAAAAAAAGTGTTTCTCAACAGGAGGTGTCTCACAAAGGTGAGGGCAAAAATTGGAAATGTGCATTGTGCAAGGTTCATACAATACATAACAAAAATATATCTATCAGTGATCAACTCATTAAAGAATATCCCCTGTAAGATATGAAGTGCAAATACAATTGTCCAAAATCAGGAAGATAATTGTAAAGGTGCTAAATTGACCAAGCAGTCTGGTACTGGATGCAAGCTCTTGTAAATTACACAAATGCATAGCAAGTTTTATGAAGATGTATAAAAAAATTCTGGAGACATTATCTGGCCATGAGTGTGACCAACAGATAGACTGAACTGACTCTAACAATGGAAAATAATTTCCATAAATTCAAGATAAAACCCATTTCTTCTTTTCATGTGTTGTGCACTGATGTCATCTAATATTTTTGAGTAATAACAGGAATTTCAAATTCAACACTGTAGTGGCCATTTTGAAGGTAAGACCAACTAGACATCATCATAAAACTTTTAGTGAAAAACCCAGATGAAAACGTACAGACCAAACATACACATGGAGCAGAGATAACAAGCTTTTGAAGAGGACCATCATAGTGGCCATGGAGGATGTGACATTGGCATCATTTTCATTTAGGGCTAACTAGACACCATAATAAGTCTTCAGGTGAAAACTCAATGTCAATATCACTTTCCAATCAGGATGTGCAACAATAAGAAATTTAAAAGATGGCTAATATGTTTGCTGCTTCGAATGACAGATTGGCATAATTTTTATCTGGGATTAACAAGACATTACAAAAGGTTTTTGGTGACAACCTAATGTTAATATGACCATCTGTCTAGAAGGGGTAGCAACAAGAAGATTTCTAAGACAGCCATTGTGATGGCCATATTCGGAGTTCAGATTGACAACATTTATTCTGAGAGCAACTAGATGCCATAAGAAGTCTTTTAGTGACAACCTCATATTGATATGACTTTCTGTTTAAGAGGGTAACAAGATCATCTAAATTTCTGTCATCATGGCTTTACTTGATGTCAGATCAGCATCAATTTCATTTAGGATGAAGTAGGCATCAAAGTAAATCTTTTAGCAAAAACCTTATGTTGATGTGTCTTTCCATTCAGGAGGAGTAACAAAAACAATATTTCCAAGATGGTTGCTGTTGTAGCCATATTGTAAATCTAAACAATACCATTTTTGCTTAGGACCAATTAGACACAGTAAGAAGTATTCTGGAGAAAACCCCATGCCAACAGGACTTTCCATTTAAAAGGAATAGTGATAGCAATATTTTCAAGACAGCTGCCATAGTGGCCATACTGGAGGTCAGATGGCACCATTTTTATTTAGAACCAACTGGACATCATAAGAAGTTCCACACTGAAAGCCCCATGTTTATATGACCATCCATTGAAGAAGAGGAGCAAGAACAAGATTTTCAAGCTGATGGCTGAGTCAGCTATATTAAATTTCAGAACAACACAAATTTTCTTTAGGATCAACTAGACCATGGGATGAATGTATGCATTAAGATATATCACAGATGACAGACAACATGCCATCATATAAGCTCTTTGGGCCTGTTGCCAGTTATACTAAAATTAGTGATAGGTCTACAAAATGCTGATCATATTTCTTTCTTTTATAGTCATAATTCATAGGCACGCCAAGTTTCATGAAGATAACAATTAATAAGTAAAACATATTTCTTCCATAATGCTTACTTAATCATAATACCTTAGGAGTACAACCACTACCTTGCAAATCCAGCTCTCCCAGGCTAAAATTTGTAGATATGAAAGCTAAAAGTTGTCTGCCCAAATAGTGGCAGACAGAGTGATCTACCTACTGGTACTAGGATTGGCACCAAATCCCATGAACTTCAGTTACTACTGGTGCAGAGACCATGTTCTGTTGGTAATATGTAACTGTGGGGAGGCTGGAAAGGTGTACCTGTATTATGATTGGGTAGGTAGTATTAAAAAATGTGTTTCACTCCAAACATTGTTTTTTTCTTCAAATATGTTACCTGATGATAATACTTTAGGAGAATGGGTAAGAGCTGGAGAGAGTTATATACCATTTACCCAATCAAGGCTATATATAGTAGCCTAAGGAATGTGAGGCAACTTTAACACTGAGATACCAGCTGAAGCATTAACTCCATATGTGTAGATGGGTTTTAAGAACTGGCAAAAGCTTCTCCCATAAATCCATCATTGTGCTGCATCCATAAGAAGCTGCCAAACCACCAGGGAAAGGCAACCTGTTGTGCTGTGGCAATAGGTCCCACCAAGGCAGAAGATGGAGAAAGGCTGCTCTGACTTCCATTCCAAGGCCTAAATAATGTTAGCCAAGGAGGCTGAATTTGTGAGGTAGTAGTAGTAGTAGTAGTAGTATTACTAAGTTATTATGAATGGGTAATATATTTGAAGAAGAAATCTCAAAGTGTTCAGGTGATATTAAATCATTAAAAAAGTGACAGATCAACTAGAACCAAGCTGACTCCAGTACAACCCCTAAGACTTTGTTTGCAAGAGGTATAATGTTGAGCATGTTATCCCTGTGTTTTCATGGATTTCATAGGGGTTCCATTGGCCAATAATGCATCCCTGTCCTAGTGAGAACTATTTCAAAATCATGCAGAATTCATATGTCAAGCAATTTACTCCTGAAATGTTTGTTCCTGAGTGCATAGAGCAATCTTTGTTTGGTAAAGACTTGTCAACAAATACTTTCCTAATGAGTGCATGTTTCTCAGTCTCAGCAAATCTCATGGGAGGAAACCTGCCTAAAACACCATGACTTTCTTTAAACATACCACTATTCATGTCTATAGTATCATTATCAACTGACTTTATAGGTAAATCTGTCTCAAAAATGATCCTTATGTATGCTTGATACAGAACAACCTAATTGGGACAGGAAAATTAATGCACCTGCAAGATGGAGAACTACCTACAGAGACAAAGGGAACTAACTACTATAGTATTGTACATAAATGTGAAGAAACATTGTTTTTAATATGTTCAGTGTGCACTTACTATGATAAACATTAACCTGATGTAAGCACATAAATAATACTTTCCTAAAAGGCACAGTGCATGTGCTAGAATAAATACGGCAACTGAGTCGAATTTTTAAATTTTTCTTTACTTTCTTCTGTCTTTCTGAAGAAAATTAAGTCTCTAATACACAAAACTGGTTGATAAATTCATCCTATGATGATTCTGTAAACAAATCCTGTCATGAATGCTGTTATGTGTATTTTATACATAACAATATAAACTAACTGGTTGTTTGATATAAGCAGGTCATGAAAACGAACTGTAGAGAATCATATGTGTAAGGGCTATTCAGGAAAAGGGAGTGGTGGTGGTGAGAAGGTAATTATTTTGAATTATATACAGATCGTGGTTTCAGGAAGAAATGCAAACTAATGTAAGTGTTCTGTGTTGACCAGTCAAAATAAATTTTGAAGGGTGGTATCCTTGAAGAAATGCCTTCCAATCAAGTAGCAACTACCAACACCTTTGCTTCTGGAACAGTTGTGATAATGATTCAAGTCTGTACAAACACATTCAATAGCATATATCCAAACATACTTTAATTAATACATTAAAAGAAACAGATCAAATATGTACCTTTTCCAGGTTGGCAATCTCTTTAGATGGTGGTTGGTCAATCTTAAAGATATTCAATCCTCTACGCAATTCCTGCTCTTGCTTCTTAAGGCTAGCAAGATTTACACGGATTGCCTCTACACTGACAAGGGCATCTGCTGTAGTGATGTTGCTAGTAAATGGACCTTTGGTCTGGAATTCATCTAGCAAGTTGTGGACTTGTTTCTTGAATTCTTCAGACTGGGCCAAGAGACTGCTCTTGAATTTCTCCTGTATAAAAGCAAAATCAATCAATCATTCAACGAATTCCAAATGAAGCGAGACAAATGAATCAGCACCTTGGTATGTGAGTTTTGAAGTTGTTATCATGAAATGTTATACAAGAATCTTTGCACATCTATATAAAGGTACTTAAAAATAAAATAAACATGTTACAATTCTTAATAAATATTCATACCAAAATTTCAGCCAATAAGCAGAATTTGTTTTGAATAGCTCAATAATAAAAGAACCAAATAATGTATTCATTGGACTCAATGATCAGCCATTACAGAAATAGGACAGATTATCATAACTGCTTTTAAATCATTGGATAACTAATAAAGTTATTAGCAAGGGCTAGTTGGGGTGGGAGTGGTGGTGAAGGTTACTACTGGCAATAATGTGGAACAGTATGTTTCCAGTGCAAATAGTAAATAATAAGCAAAGACTTATCACAATTCATTTTCATTAATATTATATATCAAAAGGACGAATTTGGGAAGATATGTCTTATAATTTTTCTCTTAAACTTATCATATGTTAGAATGTGATGCTAGATTGGTGCTCATGTCTTCTACACAATAAGAGATAACAATATGGAGGTAACTATTGGGTAACCAGTCAACTCAATAAATTAAACTCATGTTCAGTTCAGTTTCAACTCAATTATGTATTTTTTTCTGGAATCAAGTGGCAGCTCAAAACTCCCCCTTTTTCCCTTGCTTTTGTCTGTATTTGAAAAACTAAAAGGTTTTCCAAGTAAGGAACAAACCTATTTTTTGTAATGACTTTTTCCTGATTTCCCAGCAGGATGGGAAGCCTATGAGTATTAGTGTTCGTTATATGTGGTTTTCCCACTGTGTTTTTAATGGTTTCTTAGAACCACTTACAAATCCATTTTCTATTCCAGATCTCATTCCTCTTCAACTCTATTCATTACTCCTTATTATCTCATCTTTTCTCTGATAATGCCCTCTTTAACTTAATTTTTATAAACTAATAAGAGTATGAAATTTTAATGAATTATGGATTAGTCTACATGTTCCTTTGTCAAGAAACTGAATATGCTCCATAATTTATTCAACTTTAAAAACAAACACTTACAGATGATAACAACTTCAAGGTGAAAATCTGCAGAGAAGAGAAAAGATCCTAAATCTTCAATCCCCAGGTAAAATGCTTTATTAAATGAATTGCCCTATGAGAATTTTATTATTTGACAATGATAAGCACCAATATAAACTGAGGGATCACTTTTAAAATATTATTTTGTATAAATTTACATTATTACCTTGTGTTTCTTCAACATGCCCTCAGAATCAATAAGAATCTGCTGGAATGTCAGCCATTCATTGCCAAGCTGATTCAGCATAGTTTTCACCTGTAAGGAGAAGGAACACATTAAGATCAATAACACATGGATGTAAACAAGTCTGATGTAAAAGGCCCTTTATAAAAACCTGATAATGGTTAAAAACTTGTGCATGCTCTTTGCATAAAACTGTATGGTGCTTCCAATCATGTATACAATGTAAATTGTCCCTAAAAACGAGTACTGATGAAAAGTGTAAATTTCTTGAAATTATATTTTCTGACGAATAAAATTATCCAGACTGTATAATTATAAATTATGCTCAAAAATATCTGAGCATGTAAATTACTGTACAAATTTCCAAGTAAACATGTGGGAGAATGTTTATACATAATATGTAAATATGAAATGCATTCAAGAGGATTTTATGGTAGGCTAGTGTTTAAATATTGAGTCATCCTTTCTAAATAAAAAATAAAGACATATTTTTTGGCTCCCTCATCTCAATGTGAGGGTCCAGCTCATTCTGATCTATATTTCTGTAACATATTACAAAGGAATTATGCAGTTAAATATCAGTGGTATAATTTCATAAATTTAGTTAAATTTGCAATAGTTTTTCAGATCACTAAATCTCATTGAAAATGGGAGTTCTGTAATAAATGTTTCTGCTCAATATGGACCTACTGTTCTTTCTGAATTATAAAAAGCCTGAGAACTTTTACCTTCTCACTCCAAACATAACTGATGCTTGAACCAGATGCCAATTTTGCAGCAACTCTTAGCATTCCAATCAACAACAGAGTAACAGCACAACACCGCTGCATCATAAGACATTATAAATTAATTTCATTTATTATTCTCTGAACCTACCATGTTGCATGTATGAACCTTCCATATGATGCAAGTTTACTGACTTTTGCAGATGCCATTTGACAGAAATATTTGATCTAAATGAAGACTATCCTCCATAAAGGGGAAAAAAAATCCCCAGACCCACAGATAGGTTTCAAAATCAGTTTACAACTGCATGCTACTTACATTATCTGGTGTGGGAACTTCATATTTCTCCAGGATAGCAAACTGGTCATGTAGTGGTGGAAATTTGGCTTCTGTGTTTGGGATGTCATTGTGCAATGTGTCCCACAATTCTAAGCTAACCCCAAGCTCATCCAGGGTCTGAGGTGGCTTGCTGACCCTGAAGAAAACAAGTAGCATGGTCCATTAGCATTGATATCACTGATAATGACATCTATGCCTTAACAAAACAGTTTGCAACACAACCTGCAGAAACATCACACTATGCCTGATCAATCATACTAATTGCAGATAGTATATTTATTTCATGCTGAATTATTTTGACACGGCTCAAGAGTTATCTTTGCATTAGAGCATGTCAGCACTTTGACTTCTATTCCTCATTCCTTTATTTACAGCTTCATGTCTAAAGAGACATTTTATTTCTTTTTCTAACTGGAGAATTTTCAACCATTTTCAAAATATATGTAATTCAGAAAGACTCAAGTAATCAATATACAGGTATAGAACAATAGCAAAAGGATATTTAAATTTAATAGCAAAATGATATTTCTAAATTATTCAGTCATAAAAGTACAAAGCAGAAACAATTTTTTTCATGCTTTAATTGCACTGAACCAGCAACCAGTGATTTTAAAGTACCAATTATTAATGAAGTGTGATTATCATGCCTTTCTTACCTGGTATCTTTTTATTTACTGATTATGAATGACATGTGATTATCATGCTTGTGTTACATGATGGCTTTGTTGTTACACCTTTATTATTTACACAATTGCAATTGTTTATCTGGCATCATTATGTCAGGTGATACGTCATTATAAATGAGCAAATTTTCTCAGGCAGATCACGCAAATCATATACTATAACCAATTAAATGTTGTCATAAAGAAACGTTACAACAAAGCCTTTGGAACAAATAAGTAATTACAAATCTGCCTGGGGAAATTAAAGTAAAATGTTCTAACAAAGAAACTTTTGAATAAAAAACGTAATAAGAATCTTCAGTTTTTTTTGTTTTTGATTGATACATTTTTATGTACGGTATTTTTTAATTTAACATGAAGGGTTTTTTTTAAACTTAAGTGGCAAAGTTGATCAATACTCATTGGAAGTATTGTAACTTATTAAAGTTTTCACACATGAATGAATAGTATCTTTAAAATCTCCTCCAAATCTCAAAATGTAAATTGTTGTTATTAGATTGTTTTATTATGATCTAAGTTTGATTACAGCCTGCAATAAATGACCAACTCAATACATAAATATGGCATGGTTTGTACTGCTCTAAAGATACTGTTTCAAGGACTAACAAATATTTTCAAGGAGTATTTTGACTTTAAGGAAACTAAATCTTTTCCATATGTTGCTTAGCCACCTACCAGTGTTGTGTCATTTTATCCACCAAATTTGATATCAATGTTTTTATCTATTGTCTTATTGTTTCAACATAATAAATAAATAACAAAAAATGTTAAATTAAAAATGACATATTTTATTTTGTTTTAATGTTCTGTTTTCTATTAGATAATTTCAAAGAGATTTTGGCAAAATCAAAAAGATTTTTTCAACCATTTCACAATCTTTTCAAGAATAAAATAACAGCTTTAAGGCAATCCCCTGAATTCAAGCATATTTCAAGGTTGTATG
The DNA here is from genome assembly GCA_016617855.1 of Megalonaias nervosa. Lineage (NCBI taxonomy): Eukaryota > Metazoa > Mollusca > Bivalvia > Unionida > Unionidae > Megalonaias > Megalonaias nervosa. Next base: position 35,746 of record JAECUM010002675.1, on the reverse strand, counting down.
AACTATATAATACTAACAGCTAGCATCTTCATGTACTATCTGATCGATAATATATATCCTTAATAAGAAAAATGTTTAGTTGTTTATCATTCACCTTAAGTTCATTTAACTGTCAATTACTGATCTATAATATATATCATATATATGAAAAAACTTTTACTTGTTCACAACTTCACCTTAAGTTCATTTAAGTTTTCCAAGTAACAGTGTCCTTAAAAGAAAGCAAGCAATGTTTTTTTTAATGAAACACCTAATGAACAAATAGATTTTGATAAACTTGACATAACATAATTTGATACAATAAACACTGCATCATACAAATACAATGTCCATATTATTTACTTTTCTCCATTTTCCTTCAGGAAGGTGTGTAGCTCAGTGAGTCGGCTGGTAGCAATCTCACTCAACAGGGTTGTGAACTTGTTCTGCCATTCTGTGCAGTGACTCAGGATGGCATATTTTAAGGGAGAGCAATCCAGCAGCACAAACTGGATATTCAAGATGGTTTCCTGTGTCTGGACATTGTTTGCTACCTCAGTGTATCTGTCAATTGAAATTTGATTACATCAAGGCTGGCATTTGATAAATTCCATCAATTATCATTTAAAGACAGTCAATAAATTATCACAACATTGTTGGATAAATTAACTTATATATGTGAAAATATTGTCACAAAAATGTATATACAATCATCTGTAACTGTTCAGAATTTAACAAAAGCAGCATGATGTTAAAAAGGTTTAAAAACTTTTTTTCAAAAACCTTTTAACAATGATTTTTTCTCCATATATATATATATAGAGAGAGAGAGAGAGAGAGAGAGAGAGAGAGAAAGAGAGAGAGAGAGAGAGAGAGAGAGATGATGGTGCAAATAAATACTTGACAGGCTAGGCATGTATATATGCAATATAAAAAATGAATATTGCTGTTGTTCTTCCACTCACGTTACCTATCATATACTGGCTTTTGATGATGTGTGCAAATTTAGAAAACTTCACGAAGTATGGTGTGAATAAGAATCAAGTTCTTTTGTATCCTTCCACATTAAATATGCCTAGTTCTCTTTATACTTGGTGTTAAAAGTCGCAGTGAAAGTCACAGGCATGAACATAATAATTATTTAAAGATATTTTAAAATCTCCAATATATTTGCATGTGAACTCAAATACAGTATTGGGATCGAGCAAATATTTAGCTGATACTGAAATGAAGCAAATAAAAGATTTGCTGAATTGGATATTTTTGCAGTAATGAAAGCATGTGTTGTACTGGTTAAAATTAGCAGGCCATCAAATATACACTAAACAGTGGAATCTGCTTATAAGAAACATGAATTTGACAAAATGTTTGATATGAAAACGATTGGTTTAGAATGTAATGAACAGGTCATGATTATTTACTTAAGCCTCAACCAATTACCTCTTTGGGTTATTTAGTAAAAGTCCAAAATAAGATGAAATTTCATTATAAATCATAAATCAGCTTGACTACAATAGTTTTCTTCATAAACTTTTCACAAATTTTTTCTTCCAAAGACCTGGAGCAAACCAGCAAGCGTGGCACTGAAATTAACTTTGAGCAACATATTAATGACAGAAATTGTAATCAATTCATCATTTCACTAAAACTGACCACTGCTGAAACAAATCAATTCATCAGAACAGCACTAATTAATGGGGGATGAACTTTCAATGTATATGGTGACAGAGAGCATCCTGAACACACCTAGCAATGTCAGCATCAAATGAGGAGACCTGTGGATTGAGTCTCTGGTATCTGCGGATGAAGGCATCCTTATGGATTTCCCATATCTCCCTGTAATTATCCCAGGTACTCAGGTAGGTTTGCAGGTTCTGGGCATTACTTTGCATACCCTGGTTAATCACTGACTGGATCTTCTTCGTCTCCTCATCACGTGCAATCACTTGGTAGATGGGCTGCAATAAATAGCCATTACACGATCAATTGTTGAGAAGGTTTAGAATATCCTGATACTTAAAATCCCACACAAATGCACATTTCTGATTTGTTCCACCAACATGCAAGCAAAATAATGTTGCCAATTAGAAACTCAACACCACTAGCAAATTTTCTCTTAGTTTTAGTTAATACAATATTTGGTGCTAAAAAATCTGTTGGTTGGTTTTTTATTCATTTTGAGCACTTTTATTTTGGCTATATCATACGCTTGAAAATGATAGACAAGTGCCTATCACAAAGACATAAGGAGGTAGCCGACCTGGACTGGGCTGGGAAGGTATCAAACCCATGACAATTCTATCATGAAATGGTAAACAAAGGTTCTATAGGGTATATCATTAACAAGTGATGAGGGAATTTTTGAACTATAAAAGGAAGCTTATAAAAATGTTACCATCTTTGTGATTTTACAATTAGACTAATACAAATTTATTACAGTGTCACTTCAGAAGCAAAAGTACCTGTAACACTTTATAACTGACATGTGATCCACCTTTATCCAATAGTTTTTCACAATAAAGCTGTGTCTCAACATCAAGTACAAACAACAACTTTAGGACATCAAAATTCAATCTGAACATCCTTGGCCTTTTAAGTTGCATGCTAGCTGATGTCTTATGAACTGTCTTCAAGCCCATGATTGTTAATACATCATAATAACTTCAATGGTTGTTGTTGTTGTTTTGGGTTTAATGCCATTTTCAGCACATGATAGGCTATATATGGTGGCCAGTATAATTGGTGGAGGAAGAACCTGGGAAAACCTGGGTAAGAACCACTGACCCATGGGAAGTTAATGCCAAGCTTTCACACATACCCACATTGGCAAAGCCTGTGACTCAAACCCATGTGGACAGAGGTGAGATAGCAGTGATCGGTAAAGGCAAGCACTTTGGATGACATGACCACCTAGGGCCCCTAACTTCATGGGTATCATAATAACTCGATGGTATGTCATCACAAATAAGAATGTAAGCAATAGTTTAAGCTAGTGGAACTGAATAATTTCTTTAAGTTTTTCATTAAAATGTTCTAGAAATAACATTACAAATTAAAAGTGCAGGCATTTCAGTGACAGTTGAAATGTTGTCACGTGTTATTTTCAACACATATCTTTTTTTAAGGATCTATTCTTCGTCAATCTCTCTAGATGTTCTTCTTTCTCTTTCAGAGAATCAAAGATATTCAACTCACATTGGAAAGAGAAAAGGATGTTCCAATTATCAAATTCAAGAGCAAAACAAGATCACCTAACTCATTAACCTCTGGTGCCACGTTTATGTGTCAGGAGGTAGTAGTCTACTTCTGAGCCCTGTAGCATCAAGGTCATGTATGATACACTAAAGTGGGTGGTATTATAGAAAGGTAGACAGATATATCTCTACAATGATACCAAATAATCTGGATGTTCTAGTTGCACTACAAAATACAGAGGGAAAAACATAAGTTTTTGGACCCAATTTTTATCCACCCAAAATTCGCCCGTGGTCGGAATCTGATTTTGTGTCTTGATTTTAGACTATTTGATTTCAGATCTAAGGCAGACTGGTCTGAACTGCACACAGACAGGTGAATCTTTGCAAAAGTGGGATAAGATGGGTATTTGGAATAAAGAGTGGTCCTGATACAAAAATGATGGGTCTGTTAAGCAAAAAAAAAGGAAAAAAAAAAGGAAAAAAAAAAACTCCCAACTTTTACCCTTCTGCTCATGGGTAAGTGAAATAGAAAATGAAAAATGATGTTTCTAACACAACTAGGCATTAGGTTAACTGGAAATCTCTTGGAAGTCGATGTATTAGGATGTATTCAGAAATAGCCCCCAAAATGTGTTTCCTTCTCGCATTTCAGGCAAAAATGAAAAAACCTCCAGGGGTTAATGAGTTAAGTATAGCTGCACTCATGCAAAAAGGGGCTAGACTTCAACTTAGGCAAATTATTAATAAATTCTGGACTTTTTGGTGGCCATATTCTTATAAAAAGTTTGCATGTGATTCAAATTAGATACAGTAAATTATAATCTGTTAGCATCATTATTTTTGCAAATTCAGCAAATCTGGCAAATTTGCATTGGTTGCAATTAGCTCATTGGCAGTATGAATTCTGAATAAAAAAATGTAATCCTTAAATGCACAAAATGTTCATACATAAAGTTACCATGTTAACTTGCTAAAATTCTATGCTCATGAACCATTTTATGATTTTAAGTACTGACATCTTTTGTGGACTTTTTCTTGGTCAGCAGGGTGGGGAGTCTCTGGATGTCTGCTATGGCATTAGTTAGGTGTGAACCAATGCTGCCAACAATGGTTGCCAGAGTCTTTAGAGTCGGTGAAAACTCAACCTAAAAAATTAGACACAAAACAAAACTTTTCATTATATGTTTGTTTAAATAAAAGAAATCAAAATGACAGGCAAATATGTGATAACTTTTATTGATTTTTTATTTTGTAAAATTAGCTTCAACTTGTAATTTCATGTGTTGTTATTTCACACAGTAACTAGCAGTGAGCAGTTGTACAATGTGATTAAGACAGAATTAAAGAATTCAACACTGCAAACATACAATATTTGGAAATTGACATTTGGTTACATGCTTAAATATATAAATCAAATGTCAATTTCCAAATATTATCTGTTTGCATTGTTGTTTATTTATTTCTGTCTTAATCATATGTATAGCTCCTCACTGATAGTTACTGTGCAAAATGTTTATATATATAAAATGATTTCCCCAGTGGCATAAATAGTTAGGGTGTCTACCTGGATGAGAGAGGTGACGGGTTTGAAACCTGGTTGAGTCAAACAAAAGACTTATAAAAATGGTACTATTGGCTTGCCTCACTTGGTGCTCAGCATTAAGAGGTTAGGATTATTACTGGTTATTCTGGTGTTAGGATAAAGTGACTGGGTGGGACATGATGCTACATGTCCGTGGTATGATGACCCAGTGCAAGATATCACTATAAACTGCCACACTACCAACATTATAACGACATGACTAAAATTGTTAAAGCTATGTTAAAAAAAACAAAACCCATTAAATACTTAAAATAAATTTAGTCTGAAACCATCTTTCCTAGTTATGCACATGGTGATGAAAAACAAATTTTAGATGTCATGGTTAAATTAACGTACATTGATGGAATCATTTGGAAAGAATGAAAATTTATCATGCATTTCAGATATTATTTAGCCAGGTATAATTTTTTTGGTTAAAACCCTTGGACATTATTTATTTTTCCCAAAAATCTTGTCTTTAAATGTGAACTTTGCTATTTTATCCATCAATAGTTTACCATCAGAGAATATAATACTTAAAGGTTTTCCAGCCTGATATGATCTTCCTCATAAAAATTCAAGTTTTACTTGAGCCATCTAAAAATTCTTACATAAGAATAATCACAGTTTTAAGTTAATACTGACTATATAATTTATCAAAGTATATCTCTCTGTAAGAAAACTAAAAACTTAAACAAATTTGAGAGATCAGCTTATATTCATTATGTCCTTCACATACATCCATGTTAAATTTTGACTGTCCCATGAATGTGATTATTAAAGAAAAGGTGAGTATAGTATGATCTTGCAAATTTGCAAGTGCATCTGTGCATACATTCACCAGTGTTCACTTGTATAAAAGTAGCTCTCCAGCAACAATGATTGTTTTACTGACTTCCAAAAGATCATTATTGAGGCAGAGCCATCGTAAAGGGGGGTGGGCAGCAAGTATGAATTCACAAAAGAGAAATGACAATGATGTTTTACTGCAGAATCCAAGTGCTTATACCTTGTCTCCCTCAAGAACAACCTTGACCCTGAAAAGTGGATTTGGAGCCGACTTGCCATCTCCATTGATGGCCTTGGAAAGCTCATGAAGTGAGGCCTTGACATTGAGACGGAAAGCCTCCTCTACCATTCTGTCCATTTTCTCCGTGTAGCGATGCCAGTGTTGTTGGACCTGCAAATGCATATAAATATTGTGACATCTAAATGCATTATATCATATAAAAATGACGGCCAGTAATTTTGACCAGTTTAGTGCCTCAGATATGCCATAATAAATTATATATATATATATATATATATTATATCTAGTGAGAGAGAGAGAGAAAGATATAAGATTTATTTATGAGACCTCACCTCAGCTCCATCACTCTTGAAGACATCGTATGTCTTCTGCATGGTCACTACTATCTCATCATGGATCTGCTTAAGCCTCCTTTGCAAGCTGTTCCGATGTCTCGCTTGCTCTTCATCAAACTCCATGTTTTCATACACTTTCCGACTGTCAATTTTTACCAAAAGCATCTCACTAATATCCACACACTTTGATGAGATTTCCATGTTAGCTCCCTTGTAGTTGTCAACAATAGTCTGAACTTTGCTGGCATGCATACGGCAGTCTGTCACAAAGTAGTCAGATATTCCCTTTGATGCCCATGTAAGCTTTGTGAGACCTGGGTGAATCTTCTTGTCCAGGAATTTGATCCGCTCTCGGAATAATCCTCTCTCTTCCTGGGAAAGTGCTGCAATGATCCTAAGAAGAAAAGAGAATAAACTAAATATAAACTTAGAAAAGAGCTAAATATAAACTTTAAAGAGAAGAAACAAAACAAAAATTTAAATGCTAAAAACAAATGAAAGTGAAAAGTTTTCCTTGGGCTACTGCAGTGGTCCTCCTCTTATAATGGTATCCCCAAGGCAGCAAAAAAGTGGCATTATAAGTGGGTGTCCTTGTAAAAGGGGATGACACAAATATGAGTAACATGTACACATTAAGATAGGCACAAATCATTTTTAAATATTTAATAGTTTCATTTAAAAATCACATGTATACTATGGAATTTTAAGAATGATTTGAGAACACTTATTTTGAGTCGTTTCATAACTGGTCAACAGTAAGTATATATCAGTCCCCTGTAATAATTGTATAAGCAAATGAGAAACACACCTGTGAAAGAAATTTCACTGGTTATATTATTAACCATTATCATCCAGTCACCTTGAAATCATCAACAAGCATCAAATCAATCTCTGATGCACCAACTTTTCTGAGTCAGCAGTCCAGACACATTTATGCTCATAAGCTTCCCCTGGATCAGTTGGGATTTGAAATTTGGCAAACCCATACATGTACAAATATTACAATTAAAATAAAACTAATAAGAAAAACATGTAAATATTTCCTATTTGTCAAACTTGCTTAAACAGTACATTCACATTATGTATGCATGAAAAAATATGAGACTGGCCTTGACACTGACTACAACTTACAAGATGAATGAACTGACTGATGTGAAATAAAGGATTGATAATGAAAGAAACTGGGGGAAGTTATTTATTTGAAGAATGTGGTACATATAAATGCACAATAAACGAGCTAATACATGTATTGTGGCTTGATTGCTGAGTATAAATCTCGCAGAACAAAAAGCATAACAAACTGAACATAAGCTCTCTTTACTTTTTGGACTTGGCTACTGGCAAGTACTTAGCAAACATGAGCTGGACTGAGTCTAACATGAATTTGTTCCAGAGGTCAGGCAAGTGAATTTGTAAAGCTCTGATTACAGATAAACTCATCATACTCTTTCTACATAATTTATGCATCAAACCTGCAGAGGTTTTAACTTAGATGGAAAGCTTAAAGATCTGAAAACTAACCTGTTATAATCTCGAACAACTAGCAAGACATGCTCTCGAAGACCACGTAAATCTTCACGTTTGTTGTAGACATCAACAGCATAATGCGGAGTCTCAAACATAAGTCTTTCCCAGTAATGAATCTCCTGGAACATTTTCAGCAGGTTCCTGTAACCAACAAGTGAGTCTGTATTTAGGAATGTACACTTGTGAAATGTTGAAATGATTTAAGTTTTGAAAAACTAATATTTTTACATAGTTATGGATCCAAGAAATCTAAAATCGCTAATAAATTTATAAGTTGGTGTGCATTTTCTTTTGCTACTCTTAGTTGAATATCTAATATATCCCCACATGAGGCAATTACACACAAGAGTATGGGACAAAATAGTCTGATGCAAATCATCCGCAATATGCTACTTGAATAAAGATTTAAAAATTCATTGAATTAATACAGGTTGGAGGTCATATACTCTTGTGAATGCAAAATGAAAAGGGTATGCTGGTGGGTGAATATTTTCAGTATCACATAATTTTCGAGAGTTTGGTTTTCAGCAACTGAAAGCACACATGTTCAGTTTTACAGCAGGTAATAACTACTAATAATTTTCCAAGTGTCATATGCCTTTCACTGACTTTATCATCTTCATTCACAGATTATAATTGTAAAAAGCACATTTCTTTTTCCATTGTTTAATAAGTAACAGATGTCACACACATTATTTTATGTACAATCTCTCCTAGAGTTTATATCATTATGATACACAGATGTGATACATTAAGTAATATCAATGACATAATATTGTAATTGACACTATAGACCATGATATATTACTTCACCGTCTCCAGCATGTATTTGGCATTCATGATACGGCCTTACTATGGTTCAAGTCCTACTTGGTCAACAGGACGCAAATTGTGTCTGCAAATGGAAAACACTCCAGCCCAGTTGATCTATGCTGTGGTGTTCCACAGGGGTCTGTTCTTGGACCTGTTCTCTTCATTCTATACACTCAGCCACTCTCAAGTGTCATAGATCATCATCCAGTGTCTCACCAATTGTATGCTAATGACACCCAAATATACAAATCTAGCCATCCAGCTGAAGTTGAAGCTACCATCCAAGGCGCAGAGAGGTGCATTTCCGATGTGAAATCATGGATGACATGTAACAAGCTGCAGATGAATGATGATAAAACTGAAGCCATTCTGATTACAACACAAAGACTTTCTCATTCACATCCTTTACCTCAGACAATAAATATCAGCAACATCAACATTAAATTCACACAGTCAGTATGAAACCTCGGTGTCACTCTCGACAGTACTCTCTCGCTGCACCAACATGTCATGAACATATGCGAGGCTGCATATCTTGAGCTGCGACGATTCAGCTCCATTCGCAAGTATCTTTCAGTTGATGCCACTAAAACACTTGTGTGTTCCTTAGTACTTTCAAGACTGGACTATTGTAACTCAATTCTGTCTGGTTCGCCTCAATATCTACTCCAGAAACTTCAAAAAGTTCAAAACACAGCTTCTCAGATCATCCTTAGAGTACCACGATCAGAGCACGCCTCCCCCCTGCTCTGTACCCTACACTGGCTATCCATATGATCCAGAATTAAACACAAAATTTGTTCTCTGTGCTACGTTTCACTGACGGGCTCCAGTCCAACATGCCTATCTGACCTCACCCATGTGTACACACCTGCAAGATGCTTACGCTCCTCTTCTGACACTCGTATTCTCATTATTCCCACTATGAAGATGAAATCATATGGACAACGCTCTTTTGCATACCAGGGCCCAGCAACGTGGAACGAATTGCCTACTGCACTTAGACACAAAGACACAGTGATCTCATTCAAGAGCGCTCTTAAAACTCACCTATTTCAACTTCAAGAACAGACTTAAAGACCTAATAATGTATCCTTGCCTTAAATATTTACAGCATATTTTCTGTTTCTACTTTCGTGGTGTTTGTTTTTAATTTTGTAATCATATCATTATATATGTTTTTTAAGTGTTGTCAAATGTTGTAAAGCGCTTAGAGCTTCTAAAGATTAGGCGCTATACAAAGTCCTCATTATTATTATTATTATTATATCATGATCATGACACACAAATGTAACAAGTGATGTCATATGAAGAATATAATATTGTAATTTATAATATATTGTGTTACACAAATGTAATAAATGATGTTATATCAGTAATGTAATATTGTAATTTGTAATATCATTTCAAGCTGCACACTAAGCAATGATGTTACAAAAGCCGATATCCCTAACATTATATCTGAATTCTTAAATAATGACTTAAAGCTAGATTCTGCATGATTCAAATGCACACTAAAAATCTTGCAAATATCTATCAAATTCTGAACAATGTCAACTGGCTCTTGTATCATTATGCAAAAAGATTATAGGATGCTGAAAATCACATCTGAGAAATATTAATTCTCCTATTGTAAACCCTGGGGTAATAACTTGCAATTTTTTTATTTATATAAATATGACATGGGCTCATTATCAAGTCTTCATTTATCATAAGTTTGCAAACTTTTATAGAAGTGCTGAATAGTGATATTTGTTGCTATGCAGTACAAAAACACAAGTAGGTTATTTAGTGCCAATATATCTGAAGCAAAGTTCCTTGCACAAGGTCACACTATTGTAACAGTACTTGTCCAGGGCTGACCAAGTGATAGGATTCAAGCCAATAACCTTTTGGCCACAAGTCCAGTATGATAACCACTGACACACGTTGGTGCCTGCCACCATTAGTTATCTCTTCCAACATGCAGGATAGGGCATCAGTTCTATTTGTAAGTCCCCAGGCCCTACTGAGGGAGAAGTGGTGACTGGAATTATCATTAAGAATGGGTTTATAAGTGGAGAATTACATTATAGGATTTTCAAGGCCTCACTGGTGTAACAAGACAGGTAAAAATACTCACCAATTAAATGATTTAGGCTTAATAGCCCTTTCAAAAATGTATGTACTTATTGATTCTTAACTTGTTTGTTTCTTTATTATTTTTGTTTTATTTCTTCATTTCCTTACACACATTTCTGCAACACTTTCTTTGTCAAGGGATTTACTATGTGCTGGAAAGAATGCAAGCGGGTCAAACAATTAGGGGCTATAACTCTGCAAGGCAGTGACCAGAAGGCTGCCAATTGAAATCAAGTTTAAGATGCATAAAAGATTTATATTTGAAAAAAATAATTAAGGGAGTTACTGTATGGAAACAAAATGGCTGAGTATGACAATTGGGGGAATTGATGACAAAAAATGCTGACAATCAAATGCATCCATCATCTTATCTGGATGAGGCCATATTTTGTTGAAATTCATTCATAATTATGGGAATTTTTTGTGAAATTTAATGCAAGAGAGAAAGATCGCAGGAGAAATGGATTGACAGACCCAATTTAATGTTACCCACCACTTTTTCTATGAAAAGCAAGGGACAATAGAGCCGAGGGACCCAAATGATAAATTTAGAGTAAATCACCACTTCAAAATGATCATGCCAATCCAAATAGCAAATTCTGATTTGCTGAAATCCAATGATGATGTTATGTTAATATTATCAATTTAAAACTGACAGGGAACATTATTTGTTATATTAGGAACCATGCTGCCAAAACAAGCAAGAAATTAAACTTTTCTCAGATCCTGACTGTTCTCTCCTTTTCTTCCCTTTAACTCATATTTATCATGGGGACAATTCTGTCAATAAATGCCACCCACATTTATACTAAGATTCTACCCCAACCAATTACTGCAATGTTAAAACAAACACAACATTCAGGCCCCAATTACACAAGTATTGTGTTTTTAAATCTTTTCCATGTAGAGATTTTGCAAAATCTTGCAATACTATTTGTGACAATACTGGGATTTTTGTAAGAAGTAGATGAAGTATAAACAATTTTAAAAAAATCAATATAATTTGTAAAGCTGTACACTCTTGAATTCTCTTCACCTGAAACACAAGCTGAGGAATTCCTGAAAAGCTGATGAAATCCTCAAATTTTCCTCCAAGTAAAGACATGACTGATCTTAGATGAATACAATATGCTATGACTAATTTCAATCCATGATTCCATACCAAGCAATAAGAATTCATACTACCATACCATGCAATAAGAACTCATACTACCATACCAAGCAATAAGAACTCATACTACCATACCAAGCAATAAGAACTTGTACAACATACCAAGCAATAAGAACTCATAATATCATACCAAGGAATAAGAATTCATATGACCATACCAAGCAATAATAACTCACACTACCATACCAAGCAATAAGAACCCACACAACCATACCAAGCAATAAGAACTCATACAACCATACCAAGCAATAAGAACTCATACAACCATACCAATCAATAAGAACTCACACTATCATACCAAGCAATAAGAACTCATATGACCATACCAAGCAATAGAACTAATACTAAAATATCAAAAATAAGAAATCATACTATCATACCAAGCATTAAAAATGCATTCTACCATGTCAGGCCATAACAATTTGTACCATCATATCAAACAGTATGAACTCATATGACAAAATCATACAGTAAGAACTCATACAACCATACCAAACAATAAAAAACTCATACTACTATAACAAGTTGGAAGACACAGCCCATAAAAATATAAACTGGAGTAGAACAGTTTGGGATATTATGTGAACATAGATGACCACAAGTAATAATACCTGTTAAAGTTGATGTCCAACATTGGTGGTCTCTCAGAGCTTCTACACATGAGTGGTACCTCAAGTAGTTTCAGAGGATCCTTGGAGAAAAGGCAATATATTCTATTAAATGTTACAGTTAATTCAGAAATATTCAACAACATAATTACAACTGTTGTTATTAAGTTAATAAAGTGTCCATGTATATACAAGACACCTGTACAATGACAGTTCTGGGAATTCCTAAATGTGTGCTTTATGGGATGTGTCCTTGATATGAGATGTGTCCTTGATAGGAATGTTTCACTGATAGGTGTCATTTAATACAGGTTTCACTGAACTTTGCATAAACTGGAAAATGTTGGAGAGTAGAAAAATCAAATGCAGTAATGGAATATAAATCCAAGGAACAAAATATGGTAGAAATAATGTAGTAATTGGTGCTTTGTAAATGAGAATTTCCACAACATATATATATATAACATATATTATTGTTGTTTCTCATGGTTATAGTTTTGTGAACATTATACATTAACTCAGCAAATGAATATCAAACAAAGCCTTTCATACACATCTGAGCTAAGAAAACACTGAATGTAATCAACTTTCTTTTTTAATACTAAACAGTTGTTGAGATAACATGTTCCTTATATATATCAACCTTCTGGGAATCATTTTATCAATGAAAAAAATCATGAAAAGTTGTATATAAAGGAATCATCAAGCCTATTGTTCGTCTTGGATAAAAATTATCTTTGAAAAGGAACAGATTTAATGAGAGTGTCTCTACTTCATCTAATCCATCACTATATATCACTCTGTGCATCACGCTATATCTAATCTACATGTAAAATAATTAAATATATATATATATATATATTATAAAGATCTAGAGCACACTTACTACTGAGTGACTTATCTAAAAGATGAAAATCACTGAATGGAAGAGAGAAATGAAATTGAAATTTCATATATCAACATGCTTCTTACAGGTAAATGTCAAAAACAGATAATGTCAACAATCTACATTTTCCTACACTGACAGCCTTCTAATTATCTTTTGAAGCAGCAGCTCAAAATTAAAAAGTAAAAGGCTAAGCCAATACAACAATATAACAAAAAAATGTAAGTGTGTCACCATTTATGGTTACAATGTTATAATTTGGAAAAAGAAGAAAGGTTTTTGAGCTGGGTACTGGAAACAAATATGATGGCCTGCAATATATTTAAAAGAAAGAACCACAGCCTATATTTAGTATGAGTATTTAATTACTGTCATCCACAGTGCAATAGCGAAAACAGTTAACGATATTTTATTATTTTGCTACATCTACAATCAAGTAATATCATGGCAAAATAAGAAAAACTAAATATATTACTCTTTAACATGCAAATAAAAATATCTAGAATGATTGTGTTGTAAAGGAAAGTGATACAGACAGGTAAATGACAAGGATGCCTGTAATCTAATGAACAGCAAACTTAAGCAGAACCAGAAAACAAATCAGAAATAATTTCAAACTTGTTCTGATTTTGAAGAAACTTGAATAGTAACACAAATTTGGTAGCAGTACCATATGAACTTGTGCATAGGTCAGGTCCTACTAAAAACAACACAGACCCTGACCTGCCATTGTATCATGAGCTGGCAGATCAGGGTCTATATTGATTGTTCTACTGATTACTCTTAACAAACTGCATAGATTCAGATCTGCTAGTGCAATATGCAATGGTAGATGTAGGTCTATATATTCTACAGTTGGATCCATCTTATATGGAGTATATATCAAAACAGTCTTAAAATTTTAATATTCTTAAAAGAACCCCTAAAAAACAGACAGAAAACAGTTAATAGATGATGCTCACCAATTGATGGTCAATATATTTTCTAGTATGCAGGGCAAAAATTTAAGCACCTTATCAACTTTGTCTTGATATCTAAACTCTATATGGTTGAATTTAAATTCTTTTTTTTGAATGATCAAAAGTAATATAAGAACAGTAGCAAGAAAGTTCAGAAGTTTACTAAATGATTCACACATCTACAACCTAAAAGAGATATCATCTCATTTACATCTTTTGTTATAATCTTTGGATCGAAAGGCTGGTTAGTATATTCAGTAGAGGCCCAACACTCCTGAAAATTTAATATGAAATAATAGTAAAAATTCATTAGTGTTAAATGCTAATTAAAGGATTATCATTGTACAACAACTGAAAAAGTTGTTTAAAGACTGCTGTAGTATCACTAAAGTACAAATAATGTAGATGACTGCAAAGAAAGCTCCTTGTTATCATTTGAATGATATAGATAACTACAAAGAATGCTTCATGTTATCATTTTGAATGATGTAAGAAACTACAAAGAAAGCTCCTTGTTATCATTTGAATGATGTAGATGACTACAAAGAATGCTTCATGTTATCATCTGAATTGCTTGTAAACAAGAGGCTCAAGTGGGTATGAGATTGCTCACCTGGTTGACATAAGCCCATTAACTAAATGCAACTGCAGTTAGCCAAGAAATCTGGGACAGTATGATGCTTTTCTAGAAATTTTTTCCATTAGTGTTGGTTGCATATATTATGAACTCCACTGCATCAACATACCTCTATTATTTTTTCTGCTTAGCAGTTTCTATAGACAAAGTTCTTAAAATGGCTGTTTCTACTAAAGTGTCTGTATATTATGGCAGATCAGTATTGTTTGTACAAACACTGAAACCCATCAAGCTATAGAACTTTCTATCAAACTTAGTCACATTCCATTCAGTGCTTTGTGAAAATAGGAATGTGCTTCATGCCTGGACACTTTAATTCAAATCTGGTCTAATTCTGAAAGGCAGTTTTGCGAAAAAGTCTTTTAAAATAGTTTTTCTGTTCATAGTAACATTGGCCATATTTAATGGCAAATCAGAATCATTGGTAAACCATCTGAAAGCTCTTTTATGCAATACTGCTTAATTTAAAATTTGGTCAAAATCTAGTCAGTGACTTTAGAAAAGATGTCTTTCAAAGGTTTTTCCCCATTTTATTAATTGTGGCAATATTCAATGGTGGGTACACATCTATACAAAACTGAAAGTCCTTTTTGTGCCTTATGGCCATAAGTGCTAATTAAAATGGACTAAATATTTACATATATTTAAACAGGTTTATCATCCAAAACTTGATAAAAATTTTGCCCTTTATATATTTACAATTAAACTTTCAATTGACACTATATAGCCAAGAGTGTGCTTACATGCTATTAAACCCCATACATATGTATTAATGATGTTGGTAAGTTTTTCTAAAGATTAACTGAGGAAATATATAGATGGATTAATATTTCATTTGTATCCATTAGTAAAGATTCAGTTTTTAATGGTTATCAGATTTTTGTTCAGAACGAAAAGGGTTCAGTTGTTCTGAAGGTATTCTACAGTGGACTTACATTTATTTTCTGTAGATGAAGACAATAAAGATTTAAGACTAGTCGAACATACAAAAAGTATTTTAAAACTTGGCAATTTTTTCTTAAAGTGTGCATCTTCATCTGTATGTAGAACAGATGTAAATACAGAGATTAACATTCTGGTGGAACCACATATGGAAACAATTTCATTGCAAATTACAGAATGTATTTGACTTTCTGCAGACACACTGAACATTATTTTTCAGGATTAGAATTTTGTACAAAAATTAATACTTGTTAATTAACTTAATTTTTTTCTTCTTTCTAATTTGTAAAATTCAACTCTGCAAAATATCTATAAATTTATGATACAATCTATCTTCATTACTCAAAAATCAATGCTGTAGTATAATTTATTTTTGTTGCTCTCAATTTTTGTGGTTTTGAAAAAAAACAAACAACATTTTTGTGTGTACATAAATTTGTGGTTTTGCCTGTCAAGGTTTGCATATTTGTGGGTATTTAATTTCATGGATTAACCTCAACAAATACTCCAAAGAAAGAATCCAATAAAACAAAACTATGAGGACAACAAACAATAGTCACTTTAATAGTTGAAACGGTACTAACACCTGTACAAACACAAATCAAACACCTATCAAGATAAATCACACACACTCAACATCAAAGGTAACTGACACAGCCAACAACACTAAGGTACTAATTGGTTAAGAAAGTACAAGTGTATGATCTCTTCCTTAAAACACTATTTATAAAGATGCACCACTGATTGGTTTTTGACAACCAAGGAATTAACACAGTGGCTTAAGAGTGGCAAAAATCAACTTAGATTCCCCATTGGTTTGGATAATGTCATCATTCTACATGTGAACCAAACATGTGACCAGCTGCTCCTTGCTCAGTGAAATTAAAAACCAGTGTCAACATCTAATGTGTTCAGAGCCCATCAAAGGATAAATATGCTAAGTAAATTGAAAAACAATGGAATCACTCCTATATTTCATTCTGTCTCAATGTACAAATCGACTTCAACCACTAAACTTTACATAAAACATCTAAAATTAAGCCAATGGCTGACACAGAAATGTATGAGAGATTGGACCTTATTATCCATGGCTTTGAAAATATACTGGACTTTTTAATTCAACAATTTTAGGATAATTTACCTGACATTTATGTGTAACAATTGACTTGATTGACATTGATTCAGTGGTTTTGTCCAAAAATCAGTGAAGTGTGAGCTTCAATACTCTACTGTAATTAGTGTATATACATTTGTAATTGTGTTTCAAGCAGTAGTTCTAGTAATTTACAGTCATGTTGTTCATTGGGACTAAGCATGCACGGATAAAATGAGATGTCCTTTGATGAAGATTTAAATCTTTGGACAACAGTTTCATCTGAATATAGAACCAGTATGAACAAGTATTAAATCTAGTTTTCTTTTATAGCATCATTTCATATTCTTTCTATCATTTTCAGTAATAACAGTGTATGAATACCTTATGCTCTTCCTCATTTCTCTATCCTTGCTGATCTAGGTTTAAAGCAGTGAGTGGAAATTATGGTTATTGATACTGTATAGATATGAAACAGTATACAATGCTTTGATAATCTTTTAAAGGGGTGAAAATTTACCAACAAAAAAATGTAAAAGCTAATATTTATTAACCAGATTACAGAAATGATGTTGATTCATCAAATAGCTTTGCTCATCTCCCACAATGAAACACAGTAAAAAAAAATTGGGGCATCCTTATCATATGTGGCTAATTTTCACTGTGTCTTTAAATTTTTGGTTCGGGGCAATAGTGAAATCCACAAAAAATGGTATCCCATGAAAATTAGTGATACTACAGTATATGATCCAAGCCATTCCTAAAGGTCCTTAAGGATGGAAAATTCAAATTTGTAACTTATAATTATTATGATATTCCTTACAATTAATTGTTGACTTTTTTATCTTGAAGGTCATTTTCTACTATTTGATCCATTACTTTAATTTTTTATTTTATTTTTGTAATGACATTTATTTTGAATTAAAATCATTATGTCATAACATTTACACCACAGATGTGTTCATTACATCACGAGCCTTTATTTTTGCAGTGGCTATACAAAAGAACTTTCATTATATTCCAAATGATAACTGAAATAAGATAATGTTGATATGTGAAAAAAATAATAATTGTAATAATAATAATTGTCAATTATCTATACACAGCTGCAGCTATTTCTATTAAAAATTAGTTGTGGCAATAATTCTACTTCAACTGACTTAATTATTAACATAGATCATCATTATGCTGAAGACTGCATAGGTATATCTTCCTTTCGAGTACTGTAGACTCATTTACCACAATACTGTATTTGAATGGGGCCAAGAATATGTCACAAAACTGTGTTATTATATTGATATTAAAATATATTTTAAGAACAGAACTTCATATTTACTGGACTCATGAAGCTTTGAAGCATCAAAATTGATTATACACTCAATAAATGGTATCAGGAAAGCAATGGGTGTTTACACATTGTGTGATTGCTTTCCAAGCTTGAAAACTAATTGTACACTCAACAAATGGCCACAGGAAAGCATGGGCTGTTTACACATTGTGTGACTGCTTTCCAAGCTTCAAAATTGATTATACACTCAATAAATGGTCTCAGGAAAGGAAGGGCTGTTTAGACATTGTGTGACTGCTTTGCAAGCTTCATGACTTCATACAATATGAAATTCAATAATGTAATAACAACTGGTTATGAAAATAATAACAAATCTCAAGAAATAATTAAAAGAACTATATATTAAATGCTTTTTAGAACATTGTCATGAAAAGGGCACAGGAATATATATTAAATAGTTTTTTCCTGTTGTTACTGACAAATAACTTCAGGTTTTCTGCATCAACCATTGCAATTTTAACTACTCAAAACATTTCTTGCAAAAGGACTAGTAAAACATTAATTACAAATGCATAAACAATAACTGGGTTACATATTTAATTTACATGTAAAGCCTTCCATACAGTTTGTAAATGGATGAATTTGTGTAACAGACAAGAAAGTAGTTAGAATGAAATCAATGTTCCTATAATTAAATGAAAACATATGAACGAAATGGAATATTTTTAAAACTGACACAAAGGGACTTCAAAGAATATTTCCTAAGCAGGATCTGAAAAGATGATTTGCATTACAGAATCATCGATACAAGCCTCAGGTGAAAACCTTTGAAACATAAATAAGCAAGATAATAATTAAACAAAAATAAGATAGATGTGAATGTATCTGTACCTTATCCACAGTGAGAGTCCATTCATGGAAGGTCTTCCTGCTGTACTCGTCAAGGGCCATACACAGCTGCTGATACTGATTCAGTACTTCCTTACCAGATCCAATCTCTGGCAGGAAATGAGCACGGTCCAAAGCCTGAAGAATCACAGGAGAAAAGGATATGACTCAGACTTGTTATTATTATTATTATAGTAGCAACAATTACCTCTTACATATGCTGGTTCTATGGTTCACAACTATAGAGCTGTAAAGAAAGCGCATTAATAATATCAGTTTGAATATAGTATTTGAACATTATGACCTTGAACCACAGTATGACCAATGGAAATAAAAATTTGGCTGCCATCATAAAATAAAACTAGATGCAAAGGTAGTTATGTGTGGAAGAAAAGTACAGTACATTACCACAAGTTTCTTCCCCAGAGAGCAGACCACCCTGCCAACCAAAGAAAAATGATGACATGGATAAAATGATAGAATACATTTTCAATAATGACTTCTATCTCTGTCTCTCTCAACATAAATGGTAAAAACATGATATAAGTGGGTACAATTTAAGTGTAAATTACACCTGCTAGAGGACTGCAGTAAATAATACAAATTTTTATCACAATACCATCATGCTTCTCTCGATCCGCCTCTTGAGGTGTCGTGCCCACAGACCCTGACCAGCAAACTTGGGATGGATGGATGAGTGAGGAATGGCCTTCTGCGTCAGTTCCTTCTTGACAGCATTTAATTCCTCATTAAACATGTTGTAAACCTCCACAGTCTTTTTGTCGATTGTTCTCTTAATGGACTACAGAAGGTAAACAAAGACAACTATGTAATTTAAATGATTATGCATTAACAAACATAATTAGCTATAACTAACACAGCAATCATTATATTATGCAGCTAGAAAGATAAACTAGATTTGCTTGATACAGAAACCAAATGAAATATTCAAACAAGGCCTGATAGATTGATGGATAAAAGTAACACTACAGCCATGTTGCTTTCAAGAGATCATGAAATGTGACCAAAAATATCTGAATTGATTGTTAATATAATTTTGACAGAGGAGTCATGGTTCACAGCTGTAATTCAGATATTAATTGTCCTATTTACAAAACTAAAAATTAATTTGAAGCTTGCCTATACTAACATTTTCCCTCCCAAAAATTGTCTGAAAGGACAACTTACCTCTCTTGAAGACAAATGCATAAAGATGTCCATAAGTTCCACACCACCTTCAACAGTGGTGACTGTCTCAAAGGCAGAAGTAATTACATTCTGAATCATTACCTCTAGGTCCTTAACACCTGCACGGAACCTTAAATAATTGAAAGAGAACATAATGTAAGCAAATGTTTCATGAAATGCATCAAGTGCAATGAGTAAACACATACCAGATGATGCCAATACTCCTCGTGCTAACATGGGAAGAAATGAAAAGAAGTAAAAAATATATAAACCTGATAAGAAATCTGTTAAGAGTAAAATATCTCATTCTTGTATAACTACCTCAGCTTCAAAACAGTTTCAGCAGGTAGAAATATTTATCACATTCTTAAATTTGTTTCATATTCCTGCATTTAGTACTTGTGTCATGAGGCTGAATAATGATGACCTATTTGAGAAAAAAGAATTTTAGATTGGGATTAATTAAGAAATAAAGTATTAATTTGTGTAACTGAGATATGAATCCATTTATTGTCTTGGGTATCAACTATCCTGGATTAGTATAAAAACCATTTTAGCTGCTACTTAAATTTGTGGAAAGAAGAAGGAGCCCTAATGTATTCTCAGATGATCATCATTTGTCTGGTCTTTAAATTTGTGGATTCAGAAACAGTCCTATCGTTTCCTCAGATGATCATTATTTGTCTGGTCTTTAAATTTGTGGATTCAGGAAGAGTGCTATTGTTTACTCATACAATCATCATTTGTCTAGTGTTTAAATTTGTGGATTTGGGAAGGAGTTCTAATGTATTCTTAGATGAGCATCATTTGTCTGGTCTTTAAATCTGTGGATTCGGAAAGAATCCAATTTTTTCCTCAGATGATCCTCGTTTGATGGGTCTTTAAATCTGTGGTTTAAAGCAACAATGAAACAAATATAGGTATGGGGTTTAGTGGCACATCAGTATGTCTTGGCTATATAGCGCTCATTGAAAGTTAAGTTCTAAACATTTAAATAAAAAATGTCGGAAGATAAATTACTCCAAATGTAAACATGTTACAGTATAATGATCGTAAGTAGCTGTAAGGATAATATTCAAAAAAGATAAAATCCTTCAACTATTTAGTATCCATTTTAAATTTTTGCTATAAAAACTGCATTCTTTTAAATATTTCAAAATTTTCCCCGGATGTAAATCATTAGAAAGCTTCTTAAATGAGTTCACATTAGAAAACACTGTAGTGGAAGTCAATGCATTTTATGGGAGTGTGTTCCAATAACAGTGTATATTGGCAAGGTAGATACTCTGGTTGAGGTGTACCCTTCAATATATATGCATTGGTCAGGTATATGTGTCCTATACATAAACAGCATAATATCTTCCTGATTATTTTGGTATGTAGGATGCAAGTCTCCTGCAATGGGTTTGATGTTCCAAAGCTTGTTTGGTAGTTTTCATTCCACATATTTTGCCATGTATAGATACAGAATATACTGGTTAATGTAATAACTGTATTTGGAATCTTTGCAGCCTGCAACAACAATGAAATCCATAGAAAACCAACACCATAAGAAATACAGTCAGTGACTTCATAGAATTTTACTGATTTCTGTAGAATGCATTACAACATACCTATTGTAATCATCATGCCAGGATGTTGCCTTGACATCCAGTATGGTTTTCTTTACTGCTCTCAACATGTTAAGATTCTTTTCAAAGGTTGCCTCAATCTCTAGAAGCCCTCTAGCAATCTCTGGTCCCTTCTGGCCAGCAAAGTGGGGCATCTCTTTCTTATTTCCTTCTTCACGCCTGGCAAAATGGATCTGTGCTTCACACACCTATGGTGCAAGAACAAAATTAAATAAAACGTTTTTTTATTTTACAACTCAAGCTACAGGTTACAAGCTTATATCATTGGTTAAAAAATTATCTCCTTATCTGAAAATGGAACCTACTGGAAATTGTATATTTAAAAGAACTATAAAGTCCATGGGGAGGGGGAAGTAAAACAAAATCATGCTTTTCATGTGACACAATATGATATTTGCAGGTTTGTAAAATGCCATTTACAATCATAGCTCTAAATGATACATTAAGCAATACCAGAAAACTATATATGTTCTAATACCAGATATACATCAACAGGTAGATGCCATAAACTGTTTCATATTGCATTCATTTGATATCAAAAGAAAATCAGGAAAGTTTAACCAAGTGCACATATGGGATTAATTTTCAAAGCAAAGTAATAAATTTCCAAACTGCCAAATATACAATCACTTTAAAGAGACAAACTGTGCCTTACCTCCAACAAATCTTTGCATCTCTGTACAAAAGCTTCCACTTGGGCAAATATACTACTCTTGTCCAATACCCAGCCGACACTGGAGAACTTGTGATGCAGTTTCGCAGTCTGTGATATAAGCATATAGTCAACCAGATATATACATAATATCTTTAATCACTTTTATCTTGACTAACTCATTCTTTGTTATATTTATAAGTAAGCAATTAGTTATGACCAAAGCCAATATATCTTGAGAAATTTTAGGAACAGAATTATAAGAGAACTGGAATAAATTTTGTTATAAGCAATTTTTAAAATTTCTGTCTAATATTTATTTTAAAATACAACATTTCAATTATGCCTACTGTTTTTTTTAACATTCATTACTTGTAAGAAAACAGACTGAAAAAGGAACAACTCTGAACGAGTCAAACATTGACATTCTTTACTTGTGAGACAACATATACCAAACGAGGAACAATTCTGAGGAAGACAAGTCAACCTGATACTAGATTTGTGAGAAAATAAAGACAGAAAAAAGGAACAATTCTAATGCAAGTCAACCTGATACTATATTTGTGAGAAAACAGAGACTGAAAAAGGAACGATTCTGAGAAAGTCAAACATTTACATTCTTCACTTACAAGATAGTAGATACTGAACAAGGAACAATTCTGAGAATGTCAAGTCAACCTAATATTAGGTTTGTGAGAAAATTGACTGAAAATGGAACAATTATGAAGAGTCAAGTCAGCTTGATACAAGATCTCTGAGACAAACAGACTAAAAAAGGAACATTCTGAGGAGGTCAAGTCAACTTGATACTTGAAGTTTGACACAACAGAGATGTAAAAAAGGAACGATTCTGAGGAAGTCAAATCAACTTGAAACTAGATTTGTGACACAACAGAGATGTAAAAAGAAACAAGTCATGGAAGTCAAATCAACTTGATATTAGATTTGTGCTTGTAAAGATATAGGATCCCACTGCACACAAAACAGTCCAAGTCCAGGAAATTCAAAAATCCTATAAAGCTATAAAAATAATCCTTTAAGAGGTACAAAACTGAAAAGAGATAATATATCTTTGCACATAAATATTATATATTCATCTTTTTGAACATTAATTAACTTTGTTGTCATTATGTGGTATTTCTCCATATTGCATAACATGTGCACAACACGCAACCGAATTCATAGTACTTTGGACATGTAAATAGTCAGTTGTATTTTTGTTTGTAGCTTATTTGCATATGGTTATGCATTCCTTCTAAATTAACTGAAATGAACTTGTTCGCTTGTTTTCTTTTCATTATTTGATAAATACTTGTTTTTGATGTTGCAATTTTAAACAATCCACATACATATTAGTGATGATATGGGGATGTTCCTTTCATATTGCTCTTGGAGACACAAACACAGGCATCTTTTGTTGTTGTTGTTGTTGTTGTTGTTGTTGTAGGGTTTGACGCCATTTTTCAGCACACGATAGGTATACATGGCGGCCAGTATTAATGGTGGAGGAAGAACCTGGGTAACCCCGGAAAGAACCACCGACCCACAAGAAGCTACTGGCAAGCTTTCTCACATACCCACATTGGCCGAATCCTAGGCTCGAACCTACGCAGACAGAGGTGAGATGGCAGTGATCCGTAACGGAGAGCGCTTTAGACCACTCGGTGCCCCCAGGCATCTTTTGTAACAGATAAATACTATTTTTCTTCATGTGTTGTACAGGAAGATAAATATGTTAACTGTAGGATCACTCTTAGTTAAGAAAGGGTGAATATATGATAAATATGTTCCTACACATGAATAGGAAAATACAAACTTGTTTTTTTTTTTTTCTCAACGATATTGCTTTACTAAAGTCATGCAGAAAAACTCATTTTTATTTTTCCTATATGAATGTAGTAACCTATAAATGTGAAACCTGACTCAGCCAGATTCTTTGTATGCATGACATAAACACTGAAACAGGTAAAATGGAATACAAACACAATTCAGCATGAATGCAAATCAAATGCAGACGGAATGCAAATTGAATGAAGAGTGCAATCTGAAGAAAAGAGAGAGTGCAAATTTAAAATGCACAATGATAAATAAATGCAAAACAAGAATCCATGTCATGTCAGAATAGAATTGAAAATCTACCTGACAGTAATCTGGACTGCTGATAAATCTCTAATGAAAAAGCCATTTGGCATAGAAATGGGAGATCAGATTCTTTATATTGGCAGACAATTTTCCATTAACTACAAGCCATGATGTTGTTCTAAAAACTGCCATTGATGTAATGACTCAGTGAATTTGCATCTGTACAGTTTTTATCTTGATGAAACTAAAATATGAATAAAACCTGCTCAAAAATACTCTAATACTTGATTTTTACATTTACTGCAGTTGTGGCTATAATTTTAATGTAAATTCAATGTTGTCTTTTGAAATTTATGCATTTTCTACTTTATTAAAGAACACTTTTAATAGCACTTTAAATATGATATGAAAGTAATAATATTCTGTATTTCGTTCAATTGTAGATGAAAATCATGACCCTGAGTAAATGCATTCCAAATGGACACAAATGAAAGGAAACAATGAATGGAGGCAATAAACACAAACTGATGAATCTCTTGGAGACCATAAATGACAAACAAGATGCAAATGTGAACAGAATGCAAATGAAATGCTGAATAAACACAAATGAAATCCTGCAGATTCTGTAAAATAACCATATTTAGTGTCTGTAACAAGCTTTCATAAAAAGGGTAAAAGTCCAAAGTCAGAAATATATGTAAATAATTTTCTAAAGATGTTAAAAAGCATGAAAATGTAATTATATTTTATACATATATATATAGAGACAAATTTTACTAAGAAATTAAATCCACCAGCTTCATGCTGTTTCTGTGTAATTATGCTAACAAAGTTTCATCAACAATAAAAAAGGTACAAAAGAAAATCTAATAAAACTTCCAAAATCACTTGAAATGCACACAAGCTAACCAAATCATTTACATGTACTTTTGGGTACAAACATGCTTACAAAATTCATGAGGTTTTTACATAATCATATACTAACAAGCTTTATAGCATGGCTGTATAGTTGGACAGGACAAAATCAACATGTTTCCACTTTACACTGTGGGGCATTAATAAATCTAACCTTGTCATAGATTTCCTTCCAAGCTTCACAGCATTCAATACAGTCATTCAGTGACTTTATGCCAGACTCAACATGTCCATCAAATATCTTATCCAGGTTGATCTCTTTACAGCAGCGTCGGATGATTTCATTACTAAGCTGAAACACAGACATAAGAGGTATTGATTTCACAGTGCTGAAGTGTTTCAAGGTAAACAAGTTAGACAGGAATAAAAAGAAATAACTACCCTATGAATCAAAGAAAGATCTAAAAAATCTAAGTTATCCTGACAATACAAAAATCACTAGAATCCACCTCAAAAGACTAGTCGTAAGTTGTACACTGATAAACTGCTAGAATAAACCAATAAACCAAGACCAGACCTAGTAGTAATTAATGCATTGCAATGGACCTGTTCTACATTTTCAGCATAAGAGCTTCTGTTAGAAACCACAGTCCAGAGATGGGCAATTATTGGTCTAACTCAAGTGACATTTACTTGATCATGAGTACAAGATTTTTGTGAGAAAATTTTAACTCTTAACTCTAATTATGCTACCTAAACATTACTGCAAATAAGCATATAAGATTCCATTTTTCAGTGTCAAGCATCTTTTTCTAAATGTGCTTACAAAGCTTTTTTTCCCAAAGAAGTCCAAGTCCCAAATGTTCAAAAATGTGTACAGAATGGAAAAATAAGTTCACAGTAACCACAACCTAATCATGTCTTGGAAACTACACAATATACCTGTATATCAATTGTAGTCTTGTTTGACATGATAAAATTTAGCAAACATGTCTGGAACCCTCTTAATGCACCTAAATATCAACTGCAGCCATATCTGACTCAATAAAATTAATTATCTTGCTTACAAATAACTGATGGGAATCCAGACGATAAAGGAATAGCATAAAACCAAGAGTAATCTACTTTGCTTTTACATTCCATTTTCACTTCTTTAAAAGCTTGATAAGACATCTTAAATGGATAGATAAGTACTTTTTTGAGGATTCCAGTAAGCCTCTCCCTGGATCTGTAGAATTCCGAGTTGACCCAGATCATTCGGATAAGGAGCAAGATTTTGGGGATCATATTTGGAATGTCCTTTGGTTTGGCATCTGCCAGCTCATAGCAGGGATCCTTGAGAACCATTAGAAACTTAAGGTTGCTCTCAGCTTGGCGAGAGCCTTCCTGTAATGGGAAAGGAAGATAAGCAATCAGCATTGTTGATACTCTGCTCCTTTAAACTTCTTTATGACCCTGTACATTCTCCAAATTTGCTGATTTGACCATGCATGTCACTCAAAGTGAAAAATATGGTTGTGTTAAAGGAAAGAAAACCATCATGTTGATTAAAAAAGCACCATTATTTTCAAATGATAGGTTTACATATTAAAAATTGAAAATTTTTTAGTATATTGACATGTTAAACTGTAACTTTTTTTTGCTGATTTCATCCCTAAGATTTAATAAAAGTCAAGATTCTGAGTTCATATCCAGGCTTTGCGGTTACAAAATTGTCTGAAAATACAACCTAAACTCATTTTCAAATCACCAAAATTAGAAACCATACTTAAAGCTGTTTATTGTCGCAGTAATTTGGCACATATAAAGAGATACAAAGAAAAAACATAAACTCCAACATTTCTGTGTTTCCAGTTTTCATTGCAAGTGAAGTAAATATAAGTTCAAAATTGATAAAATTGGAGCATAATTGCAATTTTTGTGCTCTGAATGTTTTGCAACTACTGGGCCCAAGTCACAAAAGTTACAAAGCTAAAACAACATTACAATTTCTCCGTAACTGATATATAAGAAAAGAAATTTTTTGTTTTAAAGTTTTGTATTCTCTTAGATCAATTCAAAGAGTTTGAGGCTTCAACAAATTCAAGGACTTTTTAAGAATAAAACTTCATAAAAAGATATTTATGGTGTTATATTGATGCAACCCATCAAATTCAAAGATGTCTCAAGGTTTTATGAACCATTCAAAGCTGGCAATTCTACCTTAATTTGACTGGCCAGCTTTTTGAAGGGAGCAACATAAGATGACTTGGCCAAGTCCAGAATTTGTTCTATCTTCTTAACCCCAGATTTGTCAAGCTGAGTGCTAATTCCAGACAAATCTGCACAGCGATTCTTCCAAAATTCAATCTCGTCAAGAGGGCCAGAGTTCTCTGCCATCTCAAATGCATCTTGTGTATTGAGAACCTCTTTGATTTGTCTAGCCCAGTGAATCATGGCAGCTGAAAAGACAAGTTTTCTCAGAAGATGAGATTACAATTTAGAATTTGTAAATTTGTTTCTTGCATTTATTTAAAAGTACAAGATAATTCACAACATCAGCTTTTCTGCTAAATTCAATAACTCAGCCATTGTCACAAAGAATAAATGATTATAGCTAATTATAATAGATATATTGACTGATTTAGTGAAAATTTATCACAAACAATAAATTGAACACTTAAATACAGTGTTTCTTTTTCACAAGAATAGACAACTTTATCAGACTGACAAGGTTGATGAAGTCATGGAGGATCAGATTGACAAGGTTGATGAAGTCATTGAGGATCAGACTGACAAGGTTGATGAAGTCATTGAGGATCAGACTGACAAGGTTGATGAAGTCATTGAGGATCAGACTGACAAGGTTGATGAAGTCATTGAGGATCAGACTGACAAGGTTGATGAAGTCATTGAGGATCAGACTGACAAGGTTGATGAAGTCATTGAGGATCAGACTGACAAGGTTGATGAAGTCATTGAGGATCAGACTGACAAGGTTGATGAAGTCATTGAGGATCAGACTGACAAGGTTGATGAAGTCATTGAGGATCAGTCTGAACAAGGTTATACATCTCACTTAATGCCCTCTTCCCCACTCTTTACTGTTTAATGGATGTCCTTATCATTCTAATCCATGGTGCTATTTTGTTTTTTGGGGAGAACACCGGGCCTGGAATAAAAAACATGTATTGCTACATACCCAGCTTTTTTCCCCATGAAAAATAAATCATCACAAATCACAGTTCTACCAAAACAAAAGCTTTAAAAATCCACATGTTGACTTTACAGGAACAAAATGTTAAGAGTAAAAAGTTTCATGTAAATTAAATGATCTCCCATATTTTTAAAGATATTTGTATCAAATATTAGTGTCATTTCATAATCTTGAAAGATTTTCTAATTCAAGGCATGGACTGATGTTCAGCTCTTTGTCAATTACTCTTGTATGAATTCAAGGTCTGAGGTCCATCTCCTCATTGATTACTCTATTATGAATTCAAGGCCTGCTGTCCCTCTCCTTATTCATTACTCTATTATGAATTCAAAGCCTGGAGTTATGTCTCTCTTCTCATTGATTACTCTATTATGAATTCAAGGCATGGAGTGATGTCCCTCTCATCACTAAAATTATACTCTATTATGAATCCAAGGTCTGGTGTGATGCCTCTCTCATCACTAAAATTATACTCTATTATGAATCCAAGGCCTGGAGTGAAGTCCCTCTCATCAATGATTACTCTATTATGCATCCAAGGTCTGGAGTGATGTCCCTCTCATCACTGATTACTCTATTATGAATCCAAGGCCTGGATGTTCCTCTCATCACTGATTACCTTATTATGAAGCCAAGGGATGGATGTCCCTCTCCCTAACAATTACTCTATTATGAATTCAAGGACTGATGTCCATCTCCTTATCTATTACACTATTATGAATTCAAGGCCTCAACTGATATCCCTCTCCCTAGTTATTATTCTATAATGAATTGAAAATCTGACGTCCCTCTCAATATCTATTATACTATTTTAAATTCAAAGCCTCAACTGATGTCCCTCTCCCTATTATACTATTATGAATTTGAGGCCTCAGCTGATGTCCCTCTCTCTATTATACTATTATGAATTCAAGGCCTGGACTGATGTCCCTCTTCCCATCTATTTATACTATTATGAATTCAAGGCCTGGACTGATGTCCCTCTCCCTATCTATTACTATATTATGAATTCAAGGCCTGGACTGATGTCCCTATCCCTATCTATTATGAATTCAAGGCCTCAACTGATGTCCCTCTCCCTATCTATTACTCTGCAATGAATTCAAGGCCAGGACTCATGTCCCTCTCTCAATATATTATTCTATTATGAATTATTACGAATTCAAGGCCTGGACTGATGTCCCTCTCTCTGTCTATTACTCTATTATGAATTCAAGGCCTGGACTGATGTCCCTCTCCCTACCTATTACTCTATAATGAATTCAAAGTCTGATGTCCTTCTACCTATCTATCACACTATTATAAATTCTAGGCCTCAACTGATGTCCCTCTCCCTATCTATTACTCTATAATGAATTCAAGGCCTGGGCTGATGTCCCTCTCCCTATCTGCTATACTATTATGAATTCAAGGACTGATGTCTCTCTCCCTATCTATTACTATATTATGAATTCAAGGCATCAACTGATGTCCCTATCCCTATTAGGAATTCAAGGCCTGAACAGATGTCCCTTTCCCTATCTATTACTCTATAATGAATTCAAGGCCAGGACTGATGTCCCTCTCTCAGTATATTATTCTATTACTCTATTATTATGAATTCAAGGTCTGGACTGATGTCCCCCTCTCTGTCTATTACTCTATTATGAATTCAAGGCCTGGACTGATGTCCCTCTCTCTGTCTATTACTCTATTATGAATTCAAGGCCTGGACTGATGTTCCTCTGTCTATTACTCTATTATGAATTCAAGGCTTGGACTGATATCCCCTCTCTGTCTATTACTCTATTATGAATTCAAGGCTTGGACTGATATCCCTCTTGCTATCTATTATGCTAGAAATACTTAAGATTTCTGTATAGATCATAAAGTTTTTTCCTCACTTTTTACCATGATTTTCTGATGTTCTAGCTGGTTAAATAAACATAACCTATTCCACTGTTTACATATTTTTGTAATGTTCTTTAAGAGTAAAGCACATTTCGTACTGTCTATGTTCTTCCTCATAGATATTACATGGAATTCAATAAGCAATGCCAGCCATCTGCATGATCAAATGTTGTGGTGCACTTAGTTCTTTCAGAATTCTCAAACTGTGTAAATCTAATAAATTTGTATATAATGGTTATTTTTCATAAATATATAAGTGTATAAATTATTACTTGTTGTCAGCAAAATTTTAAATGAACTAAATCAACCTGGATTATAAGAATTTTAAAGTACTGTATGTTTCCCAAAAGCTTGAGGACTTAACTTGTTACACATACTTGTATAGAAAAGAAGAACTGACTGGAAAATCACCATCTGAATTGATTAGAAAATAAGACTTACTTTCCAACCTCTGAACTAATTCTTTATTCTTGGCAGATTCCTCAGCTGGAACTTTCATCCCCTCTGTTGGAATGTACAGGACTGTCTTTCCTTCTAGCTTCCACCGTGTGTCTGTCAAGTTGGCCAGAAATTTGTGCAGTTGTGCAGAGAAATCATTCTTAATACCTGAAAATCTGGTTAAGGATAATTAAAAAAAAATAAGGGCATAATTTAACAAAATTGAGCCAAGTGTTAATTAAAAGGACCCTTGCGTGGAGTGTTTATACAACACAAAAATGAATTCTATATTTATAAATGTTGGAGTAGAAAAATAATTTTTTCAGGGCTAATGTAATAACAATAAGAAAGAGTAGTTTAGAACAAGACATTTCTGTTCAGAAATTAGATTTAGGTATCCAGAAGGGAACAGATGGGCTGGTTACTCTTACTACTGCCTTAGGTCACCTTAACCTGGTTTAGAAATTTAAAGTCATCAAGGGTCTATGAGATTTCATAAAACTTGGAACTGAAGTCCTAATTTAAAAAATGCTAATAATGGTTGTGAATCACATGTTTTAAAACTTAAGGGTGGTTTTATATGTGAAAGCCTAGTTCAGGAAAGGTGACAAAAGAAAACAATTAGCTGGACCTGAAAGTTACATGTATCATCCCTTTACAACCCAGAACTGTTATAATTGAGTTGGTCAGAACTGGATGGTACAGTATCTAGGCAGGGATAGTTTTTGGAATGAAATTCAAATTTTCCAACAAAATTAAATTTTATGGGGCAAAAACTAAAAATGGAAGGACATTTAATCACGTCATACATCCCACAAGTTCACATAATCATCTAAACCATAATCAGGTTGAAGTTCTCATCTGGCCATAGATAGAGAAGATAAATGAGACACTTTTGGAGGATGTAAATCTCAGCCCTATACTAAAAGTATTTGACAGGTACAGTCCAATATTGCACATCACAACCCTACTGTCTGCAAAACCTAACAAATAACAGGTGATAAATAGTATAATGAAACTGCCCTCTAGTTAGGAATAGATCTAACAATCTCTAATTTCACTGAGGAAAGAAAAAAGAGGTTCCAACCATTTTCAGGTAATATCGTTTTTAACAAAGATTTCAGAGCTATATATGAATATGAGATAGAGACAGGTGATACATAACCTATGAAGCAAAGTCCATAAAGGGTCTGCTGTACAGATATAGTTTATACTTTCAGGTAATCCTGGGCTCAAGTGTATGCTAGCTTGAACATGTCTGGATTTTGTCAATTACCAGTATAGGAAAGATAAGACTTAGGCAAATTTTGTTTTATGCTAAGGCATTATCCAATTTAAGAAATTTCCATTTCGTTGTTCAGTTCTCTAACAGCTTTTTCCACAATAATGAATAAAGTTGTCAAAGATTTAAATTGGAAATTTGCCATCATATACATAGATGACATTTAGCTTTTACTTCATCATTTGATGAATACCTTGATCACTCAGACCAGGTATTTCAGAGATTATGTGATTCTAATTTTGATCTCAAACCTTCAAATGTCATTTAACACTACCTGAAATGAGATACATGTAATTAGATCACAATGTTTGGAATGATGGGGTTAGTGTAGATCAACAGAAAGTTAAAACTGTCTAAGAATTCCCCACACCAAAGCCTACTGACCAAAACCTACTGAACATCTTAGATTCTTTCTTTGACTATGTAATTACTATCACAGAGTTATTAATGGAACTGCAAAACAGCACACTCATTAGATCAAGTATTAAGAAAAAGAGTGTAAAATATGAATGAGCATAAGATACATTGGTACCAGTCCAAATTTATCCTGACTTTGTAAAGCATTAAACCTTCATATAAAGGCAACTGCCATAGCTTAGCTGGTAGAGCATCAGACTCATAATTCAAGAATCACAGAATTGATATCTACCCAGGCCAGACTGGGTCAGCTGCTTCAGTTTGCATTTGGAAAGTTACTTAGCTCCCATTTTCCCAGCAGGATATAACCAGTGATGTGTTATATGTGCAATTAGAGCCAACAAAATGAAAAAAATTACATTGTCTTTAGAGAGATGTCTCAGGACAATATAATTTATTTTAGGGAAGTCAGATAATGAGGGAAAAAAAGCTTGCAGCTTATGGAGACAGGTGTAGAGCACTCTTTAATACTGAAAACAATTGGTATAATACTGATTTTGAAGGTTTAGACAGTAAACCATTCTTAATTGCTATCAAACTGGTTGTACAAACAATTTGCATCATTTAAGGTATTAGTAATGGTGTAAAGAGTTGGCTTCCAGTAGCTAAATGCCAACTTCAAAATGTATGTACCACAACAATGATTAACTTTTATGTCTTAGTTTTGGGTGTAGGACATTCTTTATCACCCAAGAGAAAATATATTTGAAGCTGAAATCCATAAACATTGCCACAATTATATCTGAAATTGAACAGTTTTAAGTTGAAATCCATTACCATGGCCACATATATCTGAAACGGAACTCATTTTTAAATTGGTGCAATACTCTCATGTCACAGCAATAAAGGATATTTATGTGGATACAAGATATAACATAGAACACAGTGAAGTACACTTTTTAAGCACCTTTCATTTCTTTATTTACCACTGTCTAATATAAACAATCAAATGGATTGTATTTGTAAGGATACTATCTGGCCATGAGGTGTTTTCAAAGAAAATGGGAGCAAAAATTCCTGACATAACTCTCAATAAACTCTCAATGTGCATCCCCTTAACTGTACCATAATGGACAGCTTTCAAGAAGTTCTCGGTGGTAATTTCCTTCACCTGCTCATCACGAATGAAGAACGTTAACTGGTCAACCATGTAGGGAGGAATGGAATGTTCAATTACAAAGCCACGATATGGGTCACTGTAAGCCACTATCAATCTACTTCCTGAATCTTCAAGAAATCTTCTGATAGCATCATCATGGATGTCCTTCCATTGTTCTTTCTTGAAATTCTCCACCATCACTCTCATCCTGATCATGTCAATCTGAAATATCAGAAACAGTCCCATATGAACAGCTGAATTCAGGTTGGAAAGGTGGGGTGTCCTGAATTTTTCTGCAAGTATATGGCTTTACAGGCTTTACATGTATTACCAATCCAAAAATGAAGGTATTTACCCAAATGTTGACAAGAAAATTCCTAATTTAGAAGAGAAGAAAGATAATACTAAGAACGTTTTATTTTGATACACTTACTTTCTTACCAAACAATTAACAAAAAAGACAAAAACATTTGGTCTTTATATTTTTTTTAAGTTTACAAACCCCAAATTTAGTTCAGTATTATGCCAAGTCCAAAATATTAAATCATTCTTCAGAAGGCATAACAAAAATCATTGATACTAAGACTTTGAAAAAAGGAGACAAAAAGAGGCTGAATAGGGTTGATAGCTGCAGGTAGGAATGCATTATCTACTTTAGCTAATGACATGTTTCAAGTTTCTACATTGAGAAAAACAACGAAGAGAATGTATTAAATTGTTTTACAGGATAAACAGGCCTACAGTACAAGTCAAATGGGGCATGTAGGAATTCGACATGCACTGTTTCAGTAGTGGGTGTCATTTTTTAGAATTTGATTCTACATACCTTTAAGTGGCAAGTATTCACTTCATTTGGATTCATATACATACATATTCCTTTGGAAGGTCATAATTTAGACACTCCGAGAGGTGCATATGGCAAAATCATTGTTAAAGTAGGTAGACACTTTTGGATGAAATGAACCTAAAGGTGTGATCCAGAACAATCTGGATTGAATGTTGCATGCTGTGATGTAACAATGAAAGCTACACATACTGATAAACAAATTCGAGGATTGTGATGATTCCACTCGATATGCTGTTATTTTGACTCAAGTTTAGTACATGGTCATCACTGTAAAAGTCCACAGTGATAGATAATTTTCATCTAAGTTTCTTGGTGACAGTTAAGGTGCTGAGCATTCAATAAT
The DNA here is from genome assembly GCA_016617855.1 of Megalonaias nervosa. Taxonomy (NCBI): domain Eukaryota; kingdom Metazoa; phylum Mollusca; class Bivalvia; order Unionida; family Unionidae; genus Megalonaias; species Megalonaias nervosa. The sequence goes on along the minus strand of JAECUM010002675.1, from coordinate 770 downwards.
CAGGATTCAATAGACTTTGGTTAAAGAAAATGAGTGTTAACTTTTAAAAGAACAATTTATATTTAATTTAAAATGATTCAATGTGCATAATGACCTATATGACTTGTACAATAGCTAAGTAACTGTGATGCCGTGCTAAACCAGTTTGCATTAAATAAAGTGATCTAACAAGGTCAGCTGTCATTTGGTGAATACTGTATTTTCTGTTTGTTTCCAGACAACAAAATCTTTTTGCCAAAATAATTATTTCCGATACTGTTTTAAAATAATTTGATTTATGTATTTATATTTTACGATGCAACAGTAATGAAGTTCCCAAATGACAGAACAAGTGAGAAAGACTAACGCTGTTTTTTAATCATGAAGTGAAGGAATGGCTTGTTTGTCACTGCAAATCTCACCAACAAGAGTCAACTGCCAAAAATAGGTAGAACCATGCTTCACTATTCATTTTGTTGCTTGTTTACTAACTTGTAGAGAAAAAATCGTAAAAACATTAAAAAAGATATGCCAACAATTATTACAAGAAAGACCTGCTGAAATCAAAGTCTTCATTTCTATGATTTTGTTAAATACATCCATTGTGAGCAATACAAAAACCTGTGATAGAACAAAGACCTGCAGATCAGGAGATTTTGAAACTTCTGTCAGAAGTTTTGTCTTCAATATCCTGAAAATGCCATCATTTCTTATTACAGCCACTGCTGACAAAGTAATGGCCCATAAATGATGCTAGTCTAATATGTGTACCAAATTTCAAAGGGGTTTTG
>JAECUM010002674.1:0-100760 GCA_016617855.1 Megalonaias nervosa | reverse complement strand
GAGCTTATGGTATGTTGATTCATCTGTCATCTGTTGTGCATCATATGTCATCCACTGTGTTTCATCTATTCACAATTGCTATGTAATGCTTCTCTAAAACCACCCAACAGAATTCGCCCAAATTTGAAAGAAAGCATATTGGCATGAAGCTCTTTGAAAAATATTTTCAAAGAATGCCAATCTGCAATCAAATATGGTGGCCATAACAAAAAGTAGAAGAAATTTTAAATGACTTATCAAAACCTGCTCAACAGAATTTATTTAAAAGTTCAAAGAAAGAATTTTGGCATGAAACTCTTTGAAATTGATTGAATGATGTGAGTCCACCAACAAATTTCGCCATTGTTATTAAAAATATGATGCCAGTCCACCATCAAATCTGACCATTGTTATTAAAAGTATACCAGTCCAACACAAAATCTGGCCATTGTTATTAAAAATAGGAAAACCTTTTAACAACTTCTTTTCAAAAACTGCTGAACAAATTACTGATCCACAATCAAATATGGCCACTTATTTAAAATAGAAAAACCTTTTAATGACTTCTCAAAAACTGTTCAAAAGAATTTGACTTTATGACATAGTTGGTACACTTTGCCTATAGTGTGTGCAGTTTAATATTTTTGATATTATAACATGTTAACATATCACTTTATTTGATTATGATTGATCCAAATAAACCCATGAAATTATTGTGCAGTATTCTCTTTACTGATTGGCTATGATCGTGGAAAAAGTTTTTTAACCCCCACCTTCTGGAATTTTTTGTTTTCAATGGACATTTTGGCAGCCATATTTTGATTTGAGTCAAGAATGGAATTGGGGTAAAAATGGTCTCATCTGTCTGAATATGGCCAATTTACCCCCACAGGGCTTGTTATGTCATGTATAACATATCATAACATGAAAAATTGCTAAAACCCCAAGACAAGAACAACAAGTAAAACTAAGGGTACTGCTCAGTTGATATTGGGTGTGTGGGGTTGGGGTAGAGAGGGGGGCAGTATACCTGAAAGGTGCAGCATTTGTCAGAATGAACAAAATTATTCATTTTTCTTTCTATCTAAATAATTTACACTGAAATAAAAACTATGTGATATAAAGAATCTTAAATGGGTAATGATTTAATATTGAATTTATGAAACGAGTTAAAAATGTCCAGCTTTTGCAAAAATTGGCGAGATCCTCTATAAACTGGATGGAGAGCATCCTGGCATGAAGGTCTTTCAGATTTATTAAACTAATAACAATCCACCACCAATTACGGCCACCACTGCTAAGAATAGAAATGCTAATTAAAACTCCTCCAAAACTGCTCAGCATAATTTAACATATTTTCTTCTTGGCATAAAGGGCTTTCAAATTTATACAAATGATTATATATACAGTGTGACCCCATTATAACACAGTAGTCGGGAGCCATAGAACCCGACTGTGTTATAGACTGAACCGTGTTATAAGCAACCAGGTCAGCTGAAGAAAATGATGCATGTACCCGAAAAAATGGGGGGGGGTAGGTAATAAATGCCGGCGCAAAATACGTGCTTCATTGGCACAGTTATCATCTTAAATTGATGCATATTAAATGAGAAATACACCTGTAGTAAAAACAGAGAAGGCATATATAATATTTTACTTTATTCAGAGAACCATGCATTGGTACATATATATGTATGTTGTTTATATGTACATGTCTAATGTATAGCAATTAATAAAGTATCAACACCGTGTACTCACCCGCGAATCACATCACATACATTGAATCCAGAATACAAGTAATTCCATTGAAAATATGCACACACACAGATTTAAAATATTCAATAATTTTGTTACAGGTCATATAGGTCTGTATTCAGTGGAAAAAAATAGCACAATCACGTAACGAATGATGAAGCATGTTTACTTTTCAGTATGTCCCAAGTCGGTAAAAGTTTGCGTCTTAAGCGCCGTTGGTAGAGTTCGTACGCATAAACGTTTTTCCTGTAACAAGGAAACTTTCAGTGATCTTTCATCCCTGGAGGCTTAAACATACCTGATGCAACATATTGCCCCAATGCAACAGATTACCTTCCTGAGTAGAATGTTTAACTTAAGGCTTGACATCTTGCAATGGATTTGAGGGGGAAAAAATTTTACCTTTTCCTAAAGCTGCATCTTGACATACGGAGTCAATGCTTCAGTGGATTCTCACTGCAGAAGCTGCCTCACATGCCTTAGGTGACTGGAGATGGTCTCTCTGGGGTAAAGGAATGTAACTCCCTCCTCCTCTTACCTATTCTCCTAAGGTATTATGATCGTGGAACGTATTTGAAGAAGTAACTAATTTTACAAGAAAATATGTTCTTTGTTCTTAGCCAATCATGATATGATTATACCAACCCAGTCTTCCCACAGTTGCATCCTACTAGGAAGGCATGCATTCCCACAGTTACATCCTATTAGGAAGGCATGCATTTCACATCAGTAATAACTGAGGTACACACAGGATTTGGTGCCAATCTCTATATCAGTGAGATTTCACTCTGAATGAATGCCAAATTTGTGTCCAAACAATATTTATTTGGGAGGGCTGGATTTTCGAGGTAGTGGTAGTTATTATGATCAAATAAGTTTTATGGAGGCAACATTTTACTAGAACATTGGTTTTTAATGAATATGCATAAACCTGCTTAACCAGTTTGCTGCACGTCCAAGTAAAATTTCCTTGGAAAATAATGTGATTGTGCATGCTATTTGAATGAGCCCATCTTTGTATCTCATCCAAAAGCCATAAGGCCATATATGTATCTTGTCCAAAGGCTATACATATCTCATCCAAAGGCCATGAGCCCACCTATGTATATCATCCAAAGGCAATCTATTTTTCTGATCCAGAGACCATAAGGCCATCTGTGTATCTCATTCAGAGGCCATAAGGTCATCTATATATCTCATCCAAAGGCCATAAGGTCATCTATGTCCCTCATTAAAAAGGCCATAAGGCCACGAGAGCTTATGGTATGTTGATTCATCTGTCATCTGTTGTGCATCATATGTCATCCACTGTGTTTCATCAATTCACAATTGCTATGTAATGCTTCTCTAAAACCACCCAACAGAATTCGCCCAAATTTGAAAGAAAGCATATTGGCATGAAGCTCTTTGAAAAATATTTTCAAAGAATGCCAATCTGCAATCAAATATAGTGGCCATAACAAAAAGTAGAAGAAATTTTAAATGACTTATCAAAACCTGCTCAACAGAATTTATTTAAAAGTTCAAAGAAAGAATTTTGGCATGAAACTCTTTGAAATTGATTGAATGATGTGAGTCCACCAACAAATTTCGCCATTGTTATTAAAAATATGATGCCAGTCCACCATCAAATCTGACCATTGTTATTAAAAGTATACCAGTCCAACACAAAATCTGGCCATTGTTATTAAAAATAGGAAAACCTTTTAACAACTTCTTTTCAAAAACTGCTGAACAAATTACTGATCCACAATCAAATATGGCCACTTATTTAAAATAGAAAAACCTTTTAATGACTTCTCAAAAACTGTTCAAAAGAATTTGACTTTATGACATAGTTGGTACACTTTGCCTATAGTGTGTGCAGTTTAATATTTTTGATATTATAACATGTTAACATATCACTTTATTTGATTATGATTGATCCAAATAAACCCATGAAATTATTGTGCAGTATTCTCTTTACTGATTGGCTATGATCGTGGAAAAAGTTTTTTAACCCCACCTTCTGGAATTTTTTGTTTTCAATGGACATTTTGGCAGCCATATTTTGATTTGAGTCAAGAATGGAATTGGGGTAAAAATGGCCTCATCTGTCTGAATATGGCCAATTTACCCCCATAGGGCTTGTTATGTCATGTATAACATATCATAACATGAAAAATTGCTAAAACCCCAAGACAAGAACAACAAGTAAAACTAAGGGTACTGCTCAGTTGATAGTGGGTGTGTGGGGTTGGGGTAGAGAGGGGGGCAGTATACCTGAAAGGTGCAGCATTTGTCAGAATGAACAAAATTATTCGTTTTTCTTTCTATCTAAATAATTTACACTGAAATAAAAACTATGTGATATAAAGAATCTTAAATGGGTAATGATTTAATATTGAATTTATGAAATGAGTTAAAAATGTCCAGCTTTTGCAAAAATTGGCGAGATCCTCTATAAACTGGATGGAGAGCATCCTGGCATAAAGGTCTTTCAGATTTATTAAACTAATGACAATCCACCACCAATTACGGCCACCACTGCTAAGAATAGAAATGCTAATTAAAACTCCTCCAAAACTGCTCAGCATAATTTAACATATTTTCTTCTTGGCATAAAGGGCTTTCAAATTTATACAAATGATTATATATACAGTGTGACCCCGTTATAACACAGTAGTCGGGAGCCATAGAACCCGACTGTGTTATAGACTGAACCGTGTTATAAGCAACCAGGTCAGCTGAAGAAAATGATGCATGTACCCGAAAAAATGGGGGGGGGGTAGGTAATAAATGCCGGCGCAAAATACGTGCTTCATTGGCACAGTTATCATCTTAAATTGATGCATATTAAATGAGAAATACACCTGTAGTAAAAACAGAGAAGGCATATATAATATTTTACTTTATTCAGAGAACCATGCATTGGTACATATATATGTATATTGTTTATATGTACATGTCTAATGTATAGCAATTAATAAAGTATCAACACCGTGTACTCACCCGCGAATCACATCACATACATTGAATCCAGAATACAAGTAATTCCATTGAAAATATGCACACACAGAGATTTAAAATATTCAATAATTTTGTTACAGGTCATATAGGTCTGTATTCAGTGGAAAAAAATAGCACAATCACGTAACGAATGATGAAGCATGTTTACTTTTCAGTATGTCCCAAGTCTGTAAAAGTTTGCGTCTTAAGCGCCGTTGGTAGAGTTCGTAACAAGGAAACTTTCACAGCACAGTAAAAGTGTTCCAGTCACGTTAGAAACTGAAACAATCAATCAGATTTCATTGCTTTTATTTAAGTTCGGTACTGACTTCCTTTGAAGAAAGGTTCTTTGTTTTTATTGAAGATTGTAGTCGGCTTTCTTTGATGAAGGGTACATGCGTTATTGAAGTCGCTGCTAAAGGTAAAGGACAGCTTTGGAGAACCTAACAAATACCCGTTTCTTATTGTGGCGGCAACATCAAAAAATTGTATTGCATTATTGAGACTGATTTTTTATACAGATGTCAGTCTATGTAAATATATTAGTTACTAGCGAGCAGCCGAAAATCCGATGAAAGATAGAGTATGAGATAATGCCTTGTCTGGCTGATCTCCTCTACCAGAAATGTAAATTTGAAAAAAAAAGCGGATATCTCAAAACATACAGTACTCATGCTAGATTTCAACATAAGCAGATTATGATATAACAATGCACTGTTAAGATGGTATGTGCATATGGACAAAGAATTTGTTTATGTAACAATAGATAAATGTCAGTGCATTTTATATCGACTTTGCGGCTTCCTTTCATGGGGCCTCTGAATTTCTCCACTCCAAACCAATGGTTGTATATACAAGTTTAAACAGCCAACAATGTCACCAGTAAAATAATCGCCAGATGGTGTACTTTGCTGCCAATAAGGAAAAAAATCGCAATTTCTGACATTGGCTAAGCCCAGCGTGATTCCTGAATAAACTTTTTACACATTATTTTTCGTACTTTTAAGAAAAAATATTATTTTTTCTTGTATGAGAAAAATGCATATAAAATTTCAGGAGCCACACCATGATCGTCTTGTATTATTCATACGCGATCTCTTCCCTAAAATGATAATAAACTTTTTTTGTTTTTTTCATACTTTTAAGAAAGAAATTTTATTTCGTGTACGAGAAAAATACATGTATATGAAATTTCGGGAGCCACGCCACGACAGTGTTATATCTGAATTTGTGTTATAATGGAGCGTGCTATAGCGGGGTCACACTGTACATATATATAAAATCACTGAAAATAGAGAAAATTTAAATGATGACTTCTCTGAAATTGCTTGGCATAAATTGACCAAATTTGGCAGAAAGCATTCAGATAGCTATAAATTGTGCCAGTTTGCCAAAAAAGTATAGTGGCCATTACTAGAAATGAAAATCTCTTCAAGTGACATCTTTTCAAACATTATTCAACAAAATTGGATGAAATTTTGCAGGAAGCATTCTAGTACTTCAGTTTATACAATTGGTGCCAATCTGCCATCAAGTTTCGTTACTGTTCTTGAAATTAGATAAAAACTTTAACAACATTTTAAACATCACAAGGACAGTTTCTAAGTTTTGAGTTTTGACCATGTCATCAGACACAGAAATCCAGGAGACAAAACTGGGGTGAGTGGGTGTAAGAACAGACCTATGACTGCTGACTGCACTGATGAATTTCCTTTGTAATGCCATGCAATGCATGTACATACTTTAAGGGTAAGATTATGAACAGTTTCTGAAGTATGAATTGAGGCCAGATAGGGTTAGGATAGATACAGGGAACAATGTTGGTTGTACAAATGACTTGTATTTTGTATGCAGAAAAAGTGGTTTTATTTAGCTATCTATCTATCTATCTATATATATATATATATATATATATATATATATATATATATATATATATATATGTGTGTATCTTATCTATGGCATAAAGAAGATATTGACACATACAGTTATAGACAATATAGCAACTGTGTTCCAAGCATTATGGTCCCATTACAGTTTGAATATGTGTGAATTTGCATTGACAGCCTGATTTATTGATGTGTGTCAGCTACCCTGTGAGCAGTATCAGGCCGACAACAAATATTTTAATTTGATGGTTACTCCTGGCTAGTAGGTCAGTATTGAGATTGTTGCCAACTTTATTCTCTGCTCCTGGCTTGTAGGTCAATATTGGAATTGTTGCCAACTTTATTCTGCACTCCAGGCTAGTAGGTAGTATTAGAATTGTTGCCAACTTTATTCTCCACTCTTGCTAGTAGGTCTCTATTGGAATTGTTGACAACTTTATTCTCCACTCTGGCTAGTAGGTCTGTATTTGAATTATTGCCAACTTTATTCTCCACTCCAGGCTAATAGGCCAGTTTTAGAATTGTTTGCCAACTTTATTCTCCACTCCTGGCTAGTAGGTCAGTATTGGAATTGTTGCCAACTAATCTGGTTGTTACATATAAACTGAGATGGCCATAGTAGTGATTGACAAAGCAGAGAAACTTTATGGTTGATTTAAAGCAGTGAACTTCAGAATCACCTATAATTAATGATTGTTTGTTTCTGTGGGTTTTAATTGTACTTTTAATACATTATTGGCTATGTCATGCCAAAGAAATGGAGCTAATTGCTTTTCCCAAGGACACACTGAGCCAGCCCCTCCCCTGCCCTTCCCAGGCTGGACTGGGTTTGTATCAAAGCTGCAACCCGTGGAATACAAGTCTGTTGCTGTGCCAACTGATCTAAGGTGGCTTCCACACCTGTAATCAAAACACTGTTATTGCATTGTCACAGTGACTGAAAGTGACACCTAGGGTGTATGCTCCATGCCTGTGTAGCAAAGACATCGGGACACAAATAGTTCTAAATTGAGAGGAAGCTTTGAAATAATAAATGAATATGTAAGATAATCAAAAAAGTGTCCAGAGTTAAATACACTCTAGTAGCTCTTGATACCTTCCACTTGGTCAATAACTATAACTAAAGTGAGTGTGGATCTCATTATCCAAACAAATGTGTTTCATAACAACTTACCTGTAATAACCTTTATTTATATAACCACTTTAAATTATTTCCTGTATGGATAATTTTCTTCAGCTGTTGTATAATTTAGTAGTGAGGGCTTGTGTATATGGTTAAGGAAAAAATTTTGTTTTCAAGAAAACTTGGTTGTTTCTTTGTTGGGTTGATGTTCTTAAAAATCTGTGACTTGATTTCAGGGTTGTTGATGCTCACCCAGCATTCACACAAGCAGCTCAAGTAGTTTGTACAGCAGTTACTGAGGAAGGGGCAAGAGATGAAGGAATCAGAATGTCCACAGGTAAATATGACGTCTATTTGGCAAATGTGTTTGTGTGACTTTAAGTCAGTAAAAGAAATGGTAATCAAAAATGTTTTCTCCTGTGTTGAGCTGCACTTAATTGACAAATTCCCATGCTCCACTTACCTACCACAAACTGACACTCAAGCATTGTTTATCCAGCATTCCCACTGGATTGATGTCCACATTCTCAAGACAATTTCTGTTTGATTTATTACATTATTATTTACATTATTATATTTGGGGTTCTAAGCTTGCCTGATAATAAAGCAGCCTGATTAACTGGTGGTCTGTCACCTTTCCCATTTTCTGCAGTGACTCAGTGGTTAGAATACCAGGCTTACCACCAAAATGGTGCTGGTTTGAATCCTTCCATCAGACCAGTGACCACTCCAGTGGCCTAGTGGTTAGAGCATCCTCCTCAGATGCAGGAGATCGCGGGTTTAAACCCTGGCTGAGTCATACCAAAGACTTATAAAAATGGTACTGACAGCTGCCTGACTAGGTGCTTGACATTAAGAGGTTAGTGTTAGGACTGGTCACCCTGGTGTCATGATAATGTGACTGGGTGGGACATGGTGCTACATATCTGCGGCATAATGTCCCAGTGCTAAACATCACTATAAACTGCCACACTGCAGACATTGTGGCGATATGACTGAAAATTTTTAAAGATACCTTAAAAATCCAAATCACACACACACTCCATCAGACCAACCTGCATCAGCAATCATTGTGTGTCATTCAACATTCACTTTACTCTTATTGCCTTGGAACTGATTAACCTACTTGTATTGCTGTGTTGTAAATTGCCTTGGCACTAAATAACCTGCTTGTGTTGCAGTGTTGTAATCAAACTTTACTGCAAATATGATATCCTTGATTGTTTCTTGGTTGTATATATGATTATTATTATCATGATTATTTATTCATTTTACAAATGTACAAATTTCACTTTTCTTTATTGATGTTTTGATGAAATAAAGATCCTTTAAGATGGTTCATCATGGTAATTACATGATTGGAACAAACATCATCCACATTTCTAATTCACTTCTAAAAGTCTTTCAATTTATCCTTTTGCTTTCTTTTGAACAAAAGTTTTAGTGTTTCCATTTCTCACATTGAATTCTGCAGATATTTCTATAAACCATCAAGGGTCATTTCAATGGAAATTGGAATGTAAATGGTTTTGCATATTCAAAAAATATTGGTATATACAGTCAAGCCTGTCTTAATGATCACCATTACATTGCAGTCATCTGGTCACAACAGCCATTTTAATTTCCCTCTGGTGATGTGATGTGATTATGATTTTTAACGTAGCTTTAACAATTTTTCAGTCATATCGCTACGATGTCTGCAGTGTGGCAGTTTAAAGTGATGTCTAGCACTGGGGCATCATGCCGCAGACATGTAGCATGATGTTCCACCCAGTCACATTATCCTGACACCAGGCCGACCAGTCCTAACACTAACCTCTTAATGCTGAACGCCAAGCGAGGCAGCTGTTAGTACCATTTTTGTAAGTCTTTGGTATGACTCGATCGGGGATCGAACCCACGACCTACCGCATCCGAGGCGGACGCTCTAACCACTAGGCCACCGGAGCGGTCAATTTCCCTCTGGCAAATTTCATATATAAATGTCATGTGACATGGTCACCTGCTTTCTGCATCAGTGGCCATATGTTACCTAACCAAACAATGGTTTCTCCCTGCTTTAAGCTACCGCTGGAATGAAGTTAGGGATTTTTAACAGATGAAGGTGGGTCAGATGTGTGAGATCTGAATCGATAGAGAACTATACACAAAATTTGTTTCAAATGCTAAATGAAAACAATTACATGTAAATAAATGAAAATTGGAGTGAGTTCATTCGACAATGTGGACATAACCCTGTCATATGTTGAACAATGTTAACAGCTGAACTCATCTAAAGTCTCCTAAATATTCTGTATAAAATAGATACAGTGATCAGTCAGGGACCACTCAGTCTATGCAAACTAAACGTTTGCTTTGTGAGGAGAAATTTTGCTAAAAAAATAACAATGCAATAGGTAAAACTAACGAAACAGTAACCTGGCAGAATGAAGCCAGTGACTTTGAAGTCATCTTGACTGATTTGCTCCCTCTGCTTCATTGTTATTGAATCCAATCCTGTTGCGGAAAGTCACAGTGGTAACCCTCTATATTTTTTAATTTAAGCACTTTCTGTCAAACTTGGTATTTCTTTTATTGCATTCTTTCATTGTAGGAACATATTCCATTGACCAGATGTCTGATGAGGAAGACACAGCACCAGGACCCGCTGTAAGTATGGGGCCTGTATTTGGAATAATGTGTCCTTTCATTAAGGCCTATTTAATATAAACAACAGGCCCTGGGGCAAACATGGATTTAACCTGACCTTTCATTAAGACCTATTTCAGTGTAAATAATGGGCAAATATGGATCAACCTGCTTTTGATGGTGTAATTCAGGCTGTTAGAGGGATTTGGCCAGTAAATGGAGGTACAGTATGGGGATATTGGAACTGGTTGGATTTTAAAAGGAGCTGTTGAAGAGAGGAGACTGCTATTAGTAGATTGTCTGTGTTGATTTACTCTGGCTCATCTGTCTTTCTGTCTGTCTGTCTGTCTGTCTGTCTGTCTCTCTCTCTATATATATATATATATATGACCTTGTGTACATGTAATCTTTTGAATTAGCTGTCTAGCAGTATTATTTTAAAAAATATTGAGTATTGACATACAATCAATGAAAATTGGCTCATTCATTTGCACATTGAGACAACCTAATTCGATTCTTAAACTGCTTTGGCACATTTGATCAAGTCACTTCCTTCTTTTGACTCAGAATTCATTAATTTTGAAGTTACTTAATATTGATTGAGAACTCTATGTTTTCGGAATTATTCTCTTGCCAATGAAATTGGGAGGGGATAAAGTGTTTTGCAAATTCAGTTGCATGTTCATTCATTTGTTTATTCATTAGGTTCACTTACCTATTCATTTAGTTCATTCATTGATTACACCCAAAATATCTTGGGCCATATTGAACCTATGCTTGTGAAAATTGGTATGTGGATGCATCTTAGGACTATCTCAGCCATACCAAAACTAGGTCACTGTGATCAGCAAAGCTCAAGAACCATTCAACATATTCTAATCAAATTTTGATCTAGATGTGCATTTTATGGGTTTTTTGTCGCATCTGCACCATTTTAGACAGAGTTATGGCCCTTGTTGTCAGTCAGTTTTATATCTTTATCTTTACATGGATGTTGCTTGTAATCAGCATAGCTCAAGAACCAGTCCACATATTCAGATGAAATTTTATGTGCATGGTTTGTTTTTTTTCATAGACCAGTCCATCTTATCTGCTCCATTGGAACAGAGGTGTGGCCCTTGTTGATCAATTTCATATCTTGGCATTGAATGTAGATTTTATGGATGAAACAGTAAAGGAGTTACATTTCAAGCATTCAAGCATTCCACATTAGCATTTAAAGGAGTCATGACCATGGAATGCCCATCTTTCCTTGACTTTAGTTTCCCAAGAGAAGTTCTTCAGTTTGAGACCCTGTGGAACAAATTGTAGTATGTGTGGCCCTTTGGTTGTATGCTTCACTAATAGATTTAATAAAAATTGGTATTTGGATACATCTTAAGGACAGTAACTTTATTTGGTCACTGTGGCCAAATTTTCATGCTTGAGTGAATGTCGTATTTTCAGTCATTACACGATTATGTCCTCCATTACCTTAAACCCAATTTCACTTAAGATATATATGAAAATGAATCTTAAAGTTTATGGCCATTCCATACAAAAACTGGGTCACTGTGACCAAAATTTCATGCTTGAGTAGTTTTTTGTTTTCAGCTATTCACTTATAATGCTCAGAATATATTAGTCCATATTTTATCAAAGCTCATATAAATTGGTACGTGGATACAAGTCTGAGTGACTAAACAAATCTTATCAAAGCTAGCTAACTGTGACTTGATTTTCACGCTTGTGTTAATTTTTTATTTTTAGACATTTCTTCATTACACCCTCAGTATCTTGGACCCTATTTAACCTACACTTATGAAAACTGGTATGTAGATGCATTTCAAGTAGAGTAACTCGACCATAGATAAGTAGGTAACCTTGACCCAAGTTTCATGCTGGAGTGATTTGTGTATTTTCAGCGTGCACTCTTATAACTTAGAGGCTTATTGAAAATTGGTATGTGAATGCATCTCAAAAAGAGTAAGTAGGCTATCCCATAACAGGTTACTTTGATCTAATTTTCATGCTGGAATGACTTGTACATTGTCATCTATTCATCACACTTTTAGACCCCGTTTTACCTACATTAATGAAACTTTATATATCTATAAATGTATCTAAGCAAGAGTAACTCTGCTCTTCTGAGACTAGGTCAGTGTAACCGAATTCTTGACAATTGAGTAAGGTTTGTATTTTCATCCACTTGTTTACTGCATCCTGTATGTGATTAACCCTAGTACATCATTATTGATCAGAGATTGTTTTGACTGAACATGAAATTTTCTTTGTTGATGCATTGTAATGACTGTTATATTAGAGTAATATTTCCTTCCTCCACATTGTGGTTTAGTTCTTATCTAGGCTTGCAACCAGTGAGTGTCCAGACCAGCCTGAATCAGCTGGAATTTAATTAGATCTTGATTCATTAGGAATGGTGATAAAACTTTTTGGACTATTTGGGATTTTATTTCGCATTACTGTAAGTTCTTTTTAAACTTTTACTTTTTATTCTAGGGAAATAAATTATTTGTTGAACTTTACAAAATGTGTTGGTTATCGCTATTTTTTATTTTAAGACCATAGAGTTGTAATATAGTGTGCATGCTATTCGCTTGGATTCTAAGTGGAACAAGTACATTGTATAATGTACCAGCAGATGATGATCTGTGCGGTTCACTTAGATTCTGCATTGAATAAATCAGGGTTCCCATGATGGTCTGGAATTGTGGAAGAAGTCTCAGATTTGAAAATTGCTTTTCCAGGCCTTGAAAAGGTCTGGAAAAATTTAAAAAATTACTTAAAGGTCTGGAAAAGTCTTAAATTTTCGTTGTTCTGGAAACCAGAAATGTGACGTCTCTTTTTGGAGCTCTTCGGGCATTACTGTAGAACGCAAGAGATGATAAATGTATGGGAGAAAGCCACGCCATTTTTACTGGTGTTTGCCAACTCATTGAGGATTAATCTATATTTTACATTACATATATTATTTCATTAATTTAAGTTTTGTGTTGTGAGTATTCATTTTAATTTTGTTGGATTTTATTTGATTTGACATTCTTGGACCTATCTTTTTGTGTGCCTGTGTGTACCTGTTATTTAAAGAATGTCTGGACATTGCATTTATAACCCACTGTGGGAAGAAGCTGATGACTTTAAAGCCGGGATACGGCCTTCCAAACTTAAGACTAAAGCATCATGTGTTACATATATTGGAACTATAATATTTTATATATTATTTGGACTGTAAGCAACAGATTGCAAGATTTTGCCAAGGTAAAAATAAAATCTTATAGGTTAAATTATATTTTTTCATCTCTGCACATTTTACTTGCAATTTTAAGTATTTTAGCCTCATTAAGTCAATACACTTGTCACATGGTTAGGTCTGGAAATTTTTATTTTTGTGTCTGGAAAAGGTCTGTAATTTTTTTCTAAAAATGTGGCAGGAACCCTGATAAATAGGTTGATTTGATCTGTCAGTATATTAGGTACTGACAGATCAGGGACCAGGATGTTCACTTGGATTCTAAGTAGAATCAGTAGGTCCATTTGATCTGTCAGTGTACTGTATTAGGTACAGACAGATCAGGGTCCAGGATGTTCACTTGGATTCTAAGTAGAATCAGTAGGTCCATTTGATCTGTCAGTGTACTGTATTAGGTACTGACAGATCAGGGTCCGGATGTTCACTTGAATTCTAAGTAGAGCATAAAGGCTCATTCTGGTATGTCAGTGCAATATGACTGTACTGACAGATCAGGTCCAGTAAGTTCATATCATTGTTACACATAGGATCCCAGGGGTAGGGGACAGTGTCCTCCACCCTGCCAATCTGAGGGAAACAACATTTAAAAGAAAGTAACAACACACTATGCACTAACAGAGGTATAAAAATGAGATAATCTTATTTGTTTAGACATTTTTGCCACCTTAAGTTTGTGGTCTGCACTGTACTATCATATTGTTCTTGGATATTAACATTATTGCAATCAGTGTTTTATCATATGCTCAAGTAACTCATGAAAACATTAATGTTTTAATATCTGTTAACCCGAAATGAGTTGCATCATTTAATTCTCTGTTCCAGATCTTGATCTTTTTTAAATTTAGTTTTCACTGATTAACTACCAGCATTTATTGTGATCAATACCTGTTTTCTGAATTACTTTTCTTTCAAAACTCACCAAACATTAATTACAAATTCACATAAATTTAGTCACTTTTGTCATTATTTCAATCTAACATTAAATAAAATCTTTATAGCCATAGTGGTGATGTTAACCTCGAAAATAGGTTATACTAACAGTCATCAAACACTTTACATTGCAAGTCAGCTGACTACCATAAAGATTCATTACCAGATACATTGTTTCGTTGCTATCTTATAGTTTTTATCACCTTCTGCATCTTTGGTCATTGATAGTAACAGCAGAGACATGGGTGGATATCTACTAATGAAAAGCTGTAGGCTTACTTTTAGATTTCTTGTTCTGAAGATGGGGCACGTCCAGGGGATCCACAGGGGCAAGGTTTGGGGGACATGGGACAAATAATTGGTGAAACTGCAAACCTGCACTATGTGCAACACTGCACATGTCTTCCATGTAGAACAAATATTCACATTTTGATCTGTCAGTGCATTATGCTGTGATAGGAGATGTTGATTGATTGGGGCGTGCATCATATGTGAGCAAAAACACTACATAATTCAGAATTTTGTCTGACAGATGTTCAGGTTAAAGCATTGATTTTTGTGCAGAATGGTTTTTGTCAGATATTGATAGCAGATTTATAGGTTATTGTATATGCAAGCTTATTGGCCACATGCCAAAACAACTTACTTACCCAGATTCTCTAATTTATAATGTGCACAATTTTTCAGATCTTATGCTATCATGACAAAAGAAAATTACAAATATTCAAATAAATATGCTTTTTTATTCTATGCTGAACTTCATTTATAATTTTAATGATGTAATATGTCAGCATATGGACCAGTTGGATAGTGTCATGGTGTCATAGGAAAATGTCATAATGTAAAAAGGTTAGATGATGTCATAATGCCAAAGGTTGGATGATGTCATAATGTCAAAGGTTGGATGAGGTCATAGTGTAAAAGTTCAGATGATGTGATAATGTAAAGGGTTGGATGACGCCCTAATGCAAATGATGACATAATAATTATCAACAGTGTATATGATTTAAAGATGACATACACAGGAAAATTTTGTTGAGTTACCTCCTAAGTCTAGAGCATCCACCTCGGCTGTGGGAGGTCTCAGGTTTGAACCCTGAAGCCAAGTCATACCAAAGACTTATAAAAATGGTAATAGCAGCTACTTCACTTGGTGCTCAGCATTAAGAGGTTAGTGTTAGGTCTGGCTGGCCTGGTGTCAGGGTAATGTGACTGGGTGGGGCATGATGCTACATGTTTGTGGCATGATGCCTCAGTGCAAGACATTACTATAAACTGTCACACTGCATACATGATAGTGATATGACTGAAAAATTGTTAAAGCTATGTTAAAAATCCAAAACACACACACACACACATCTCCTAGGTCTGTGAAACAAAATTAGATAGTGTACACTATTGCATTCAGTGAATGTACATACATGCATATATATTACTTTCTATGTTGTATACAGTTTTCAGCAGGTGGAATGGGTAGGCAGGGTATTACAGCCTCTCAGCTTGCTGCAGCTCTTGCTGCAGCCACCGGATCTCCCAGTGTACAAGGACCCAGTTCACGGGTATGTGAAAATATCACAGTTTAAATTGTTATTAACCACCACATTATCTGAGTTTTAACAGTTCACACATTTGTGTGTATGTAGCTTAAGAATGGTTAATGTCATTGTAGCACTGGTTAATGAAACCCATTATTTTATCTTGAGTTGATTAATCATTTCTGTATTTAAAAGCAAACAGATTTATGAATCAACTGTCTGTTTTGGAACAAAATGCAAGAAATATTTTAGATGCGCAGACATATTAGGAGTACTTGGGCAGTTCGTATATTTAGGTTCTATCGGCATATGGTACTTCTACATGCTGCATTATTGTATTTACTGCATCTTAGTTCAGAACTTCAGTATTCACTGTTTTGTTGCATGTACAACAGTCAAGGGATGTAACTTTCACTGCTTCTCAAGTTTTAAGGATCATAAATGTAACCATCATCATGGTTAATGATTTTCAGAGTTTACCAATGGGATAAGATTCTTAGAATGGGTTAATGTTCATATTTATGCACGTTTTGAAAGTTTTAAACTTTTCAGGTGTTTAATCTTCCACATGCTTCGTATTCACAACTCCTAGGTTTGAGTGTACACTCCAGTATTGTTGTTTTGGTTTATATAATTGAGTGCAACATCAATTATCCAGATTAAGTTCTTCCATGGACTGCTACCATTGATCTATGAAAACTTTCCTTATTACAGTGTGTAAGTATACATAAATTAAATTAATTAGCCAATCACGATGCCAGCATAGAATGTAGAAAAAGAAACCAGAAACAAACACGGTTGCATGTAATCTCATACAAATATAACTTCAGTGGTATTATGAACAAATAATTTTTTTAAAGTAAAAATGAATGTATTTACAAGAAAAGGAGGGAGTGGGATACAAAGAGAGAAAATTTACACACATCCCCAGTTGTCACAGAGTATGTGCTACTAGAACAGTTTGTAATATTTCTTCTTCAAAATATGTTACCCAATCATAATTTCCATTGGTGAACTACTACTACCTTGCAAATCCAGCCCTCCCCGGCTAAAACCTTTTAGCTGAAAAGCTAAAACCTTTAAGCTACAAAGCTAAAACCTTTTAGCTAAAAAGCTAAGAGTTAATGTGCCCATCTGGGTGGCAGTTAGTGATCTCCTCCTTGATACTGGGATTGGCACCAAATCCCATGAAATTGTCAGCTACTTCTTCCGTTCATGCCAATAGCACACTCTCTACAAAGAAGTCTCGCAAAATCCATTCAAGCAGTTTGAAAGTTTTCTACTTTGAAAGCACATTGGAAAAAGTTTCATCTTCAAAGGGATGTATACTCTGTCTATAAATCTTCAACTTTTCTGTTCTTCCTTTCACAAACGACAAAGTTTACTAACTTCCTGTGTTATCACTTTGCTGTCCTAACACAATTAGATGCCTTTGGTACATACCTGCACAGATTGCAATGGCATCCCTACACATTGCTTCAACCATATAATAAGTGGATGTCAGGTGTGTGATTTAGAAAACTCATTTAATATTGCTGCATAATTTCTGCCTGAGTCAGGATACATTGGTGCAGTTTCAGTATTATCTCTGAGTGAGCAATGGCATCCCTACACATTGCTTCAACCATATAATAAGTGGATGTCAGGTGTGTGATTTAGAAAACTCATTTAATATTGCTGCATAATTTCTGCCTGAGTCAGGATACATTGGTGCAGTTTCAGTATTATCTCTGAGTGTCTAACTCATAGTTGTGTACATGACTCATTACTGATTTTACCAGTATAGAACATCATTACATGGGTCCCTCAAACAGGGGCAAGACAGGTAAGTTCCCTCATCTTTACTAGATCTTACATTAATGAGCCTTACAGGCTTGGACTGAAGTTTTCTGCCCAATCCCATCAGAGTTCTATCCTCCTCATTCTTCTACATCACCTGCTGAGTCAACAATTCCAACATTAGGTGATCATTGTCTACGGATGATATCTACTTTCAGTTGCTTCCACAATCAAAGAAGTTACAATACTGACACTTTGGGGCTGCTTACATCGTCACGAGTCCCAAGTGTCTTCAGATTCTGAATTTGATAAAGGATTCAAAAGAATCTGAACGTTCCCTCATCCTGATTACTCCACTCAAATGGAAAATATTGGTCCAACCTCATCAATCACCTCAACAGGATCGCCAGGAATCAAGATATTCCCTCATCTGCATTAAGCAACCACAATGGCAGATGCTTCACCCCAACCCATAGTTACTGAACCTGCACTTCGGGATCGTATTAAATATGCCCTTAAGAACAAACAGTTCTATAAGTGGTGGAGAATCCCGCAAGCAAGATAACCATCCATCTTAGAGATGTATGTAGGCAATGGAATATATTCTCAGTGGAGTGCACAAGAGCACTTTTATACCAATGTAGGCATCCATACCTCAATAGCTAACTTTTTATAGTTCTTCAGTGAGAAATAGTTACCACCAATCACAATTAAACCCTGTTTCATGATCACTGGCACACTGGAAGAGAGATATCGTACAAACCAGAGACCTATATAGTATTCTATTCATTTGGATTTCTCCTGGTCAGTGACACTGGACCCTTGCCAAAGTGGAATTTATTATGGGTATTAACCTGGATGAACAAGACATCAATTGAACTGCTCTCAAGAGCTTACTTAGTTCACCTGTCATACAAGTCCTGGTGCCAATCCCAGTATCAAGCAGAGATCACTCTAACTGCCACCTAGGTTGGCAGGTAACTTTTATCTTTTTAGCTAACAAATATCAGCAGCTGAGTTTGAGTACTTACTCAACTTGGTTTTCTGAATACATGGAGGTCATTCCAGAAATGATTGTTTGAAGTCTTTCCTTGCAAAACCATGCCTGCTGCAGAGCTCAGAATGACGTAATCATTATGATATGACCTAATCAATGTGACATCACTTTTTACCAATGTGTATCATAGTGCTTTAAACAGCAGGAGAGATTGGACTTGTGGTTACAACATTTGTCTTTTATTAAATAGTGATAAAGAAAAATCCTCCTGCAATTTTAATAATCTCAATAACTGTCCTTCGAAAGAAAATGATTTAGTCAAGTAAAAGTATGAAATTACTTAAATGACCCTTAAGTTACCGATGTAAGGAATAATAATATAATTTTAAAAAATATGATTGTTGTGGTAAAATGCACATACTGGTTTTGCTGTGTTTGACCTGGATCTGGATTTTATATTAGATTCAGTGTAGTCTGTTGGGAAACCAGTCTAACTTTATAGGAGTACCTCAAACACTTTAAACTGCCCATATTTTTCATGCAAAACACCTGAATGATCAAGCAGTTATTTATAGCATTTTCTAGAAATGGCATGCAATAAAAAGAAACACTTAGAAAACAAGAAGACAGTATGCCTCTTAAAAGTTTAAACAATCAGAGTGGAAGCATACAAAATGAACATTGAGATTCTTGGGGAAAAAAAAGCAGGAAAGGCAACAATTATATTTATTGGACATCATGGGTTGATTGGAGGATGTCTTATTGTGGGAGAGATGATTGCTGACACCTTGAAATTGAAGAAAAAATAAAAAAACACCTGAAGATTAAGTCAAGTTGAAAGATCTGGCAAGAATCTTTTGAGCTGTGTAGGGTTTGGAATGCAGTTGCTGAAACTGTGCCAGAAGTAATGATGGTCTAAGCTGGAAGTAATTATGGTCGAAGTGTACATGACAAATATTTTGCTTGAACACAATGTTTGACTTTGCATCAGTCTCAGATTAAACTTCTGAACTATTTCAATGCATATTTCCAAAATTGCTGAAAATTGGTATAACTTACAGAAATATGTGACTGCCATACTAAGAAAGTCTTCTTAGGGTTGGCAATTCTGTAGATATTCTTTATTTATTGTTCTTTGACAGCAATCTGAGAGTCGACCACTAGCTCCCCCAGTAATAACAACAGATTTCTTCCAACAAGCCATCAGACATGCGCAGAATGCAGCAATGCAGGTAAGTTCTAGCTCCATACCATAAGTATCCTTATCCTTGTGCTCTTTGTGCTTACATTTTGTGTACTCATTTTTATGTCCAGTGCAAAAATTAATCCCAAGTTTTACATTTTACACAACTGACGATTGGCTTTGAATTTATGTGTATGCTTAGAAAGTTAAAGTAGATTTTTATGAAAACAAGATCACACAAACATAAGTGTACTTACAATATTCTTATATTAGTGTTTTTCAGCATTCAGAATCTGTCTCATGAGCTTTGTTAATAATTAGTACCTGTAAGATTTTTTTTGTCCATATCTATGGAGGATACAGTAGTGTTATCTCTCTCTGCCCCATTCTCTCATGACATGGCATGTCATGTCCAGTGCATTGTAAATTGAGTTTTTCACTTTCATGGATTGAGATCATATTTTAGTACAAAGGTTTACATTAAGAAAATCTAGGTATTGTTTGATTTTCTTGATTTTCAGATGTTTTACAGAGTTATAACCCCTTTCTTAATAGTCCAGTGCCCATTAATTTTTAATTTCTGCTCAGTTACTTTTGATGGAGTTTGTAGAGTCAATTCAAATCTGGTATGAGACTTTATATTGAGAAGAACTTTACCATTCAATTTTGTTTCCTCTCATTCACTTTTGAAGGACATCATGGAATATAATCCTCTAAATTAAATGAAATAATAAATAAATAACTGATGAAATAGAAATTAGAATTACAACAGTACTGTTAATTGTCATGCATTAATGCAATATGTTTTCTTTTAATAATTTCTAACCTGATAAATTCACTTTATCTCATTCTTTTTTATTTGTGTTAAATACTGATAAATCCACTTGATATCAGTCATATTAGGTATGTATTACATTTATGATAAATCCATTTGACATCAGTTGTATTAGGTATTCTTTACATACTGATCAATCCACATGATATCAGTCATATTGAATATGCATTAATACTGATCATTCCACTTGATATATGTGGTATCAGTCATATTAGGTATGCATTACATACTGATAAATCCACCTGATATTAGCTATATTAGGTATGCATTACATACTGATAAATCCACCTGATATTAGTCATATTAAGTATGCATTACATACTGATAAATCGACATGATATCAGTTACATTAAATATGCATTAATACTGATCATTCCACTTGACATATGTGGTATCAGTCATATTAGGTATGCATTACATACTGATAAATCCACCTGATATTAGTTATATTAGGTATGCATTACATACTGATAAATCCACCTGATATTAGTATATTAGGTATGCATTACATACTGATAAATCCACCTGATATTAGTTACATTAGGTATGCATTACATACTGATAAATCCACCTGATATTAGTCATATTAGGTATGCATTACATACTGATAAATCCACCTGATATTAGTTACATTAGGTATGCATTTCATACTGATAAATCCACTTGATATCAGTCATACTGGGTATACATTGCAGATTGAAAAACACTGTAACGTAATATAACTGACTGTGCTCAGTTTTTCTTTGGACAGACTCAGGTTCAGCAGATGCGTGAAATGGGAATTGAGGATGAGGCTGTGGCAAGGCATGCCCTTCAGGCGACCAATGGAGACATGCAAGCTGCAATTGACCTAATATTTGGTGGAGTATTTGAATGAATCAGATGGCTTTACCTTCTGAATATTGTGAAATGATGTTGAGGGACTTGCACCAGCATTTATGAAAGAAAGCTGAATAAACATTTAAATTATAGGAAAATTTGACAGATTTCATGTTTATTTGTGTGGACTTTTAAAGCCTTTTAAGTGCATCCAGTTCTAAGGTAAAAGTCTTTGCTTGCTTCAAAACCTAAAATTTGTTTTATCTACCCAATCTTAGCAAAGCATACATGTTCATTACTTATGAATATCTAACAAAACGTTTATTTTACATTATCCGTCCTATAATCGTTACAAGACATGTGACAACAGAGTACTCTCAAATCAAAGGTTACTTTGCTATAACTTAGACTGCTCCTGCAGTCTGTATTCAGCTCGTCAGTCCACTGTTTGCCTTGTGTAAATCATCTCTTAGTGCCTACAGCAGTGTCATGAAATCAGTATAAACTGATCAGTAGATCTAAAAGATTTTTTTTTATTTTACCCAGCAAAATTTTCCATAGAAAAATAATTTAAACGCTAACACCAATGTAAAGGTTTTCATAACTATGGTATAAGTTATTTAAAACATTAAGATGAATAAGCCAATATGTTTATATTTAGCTCCATTTTTTTCCTTTTCCGTAAGTGAAAAGAGGCAGGCATATGTAAATCTTTTTTACAGCTGTCCATCTGTCTTTTTTACATCTGTCCATCTATTTTTATTTTTTTTTTTTTACATCTGTCCATCTGTCTTTCTGCTCTTGCAAAATTGGTATGTACGGTAACTTTAGTAATTCTTCATTTAAGAGATGTCAGTCTTCCTTTTTCATTTGGGATGCAGAGTTGGTCGTTTCTTCTTAATTTAGCCAATGGTCAGTGAGTAAGGGCAATACTGTGCACATTTTATCTGATAATGTGCATTTATTTATATCATTTTTAACAACGTCCTCAAAAATTCTTCTCGAGAATGATCTGCAAGTTAGAGGAAACTTCGCGTTATGAAAAAAATCACCGGCCTATCACAAGTACAGAGAAACCCTTAAAACTGAAAATCCTTAGGACCAAATAAAATTGTTTGTAGATTTTTTTTCAGTTAACTGAAGATGTTGCACACATGAAATAAATATGTCCATGTACCTAGAAGTTGATGTACATGCTTATCAACACCAGTCTTAATTTTATGACCAATAAACCAGTACACTTATAAAAACTATAAAGGGTAATATTTTTCACTTGATTTTAGGATGTATGTAGTACCTGTAGCATTACCAGCACCTTAGCACAATGGTGGCTGTATGGTGTGAACTGAAAGAAAATATTGAAATAATGACAAAAGGGAGAAGATAGATATGTTTGTTCGTGTTTGCATGTGTGAAACGGGGAAATAGCTTGTTTGCTGACAAGAGAGAGTGCAGTTATCAGAGAACATCAGTATCATTATGTAAAAATTTAAGAAAGCTGTTTGTTTTTTTTAAGCATTTAATGATAAATTAACTGAACAATGTATACTCCCTCCAAATACTGTATTTTGTATCTCCTTTGGCAAAGTATCAAGACCAAGGCGAGGTTTTAAAGCTCGGGTATTTAATTAAAAAACTGAACGTTTATACAGATGAATATCTTAAAAAACTGGTCCTTCTTTGAGGTGCATAAACTTTAGATTAGCCTATTGTTAGCCCCAATCTGTCAGCAGGTGTGTAGAGTGGCTTGGGATATTTCTGGGTCATTGACTCATTGATGAACCTAAAACAGTATTTGCTAACCAAAAGTAATATTGCCTCTCCCTTATTATGTGCATATATTTGAATGTTTTAATACAAAATGGTATGCTCACAAATAAAAGAGAAAAAATATTAAGTAAATTCATCATACAGATTCATTATATTATTTGAGTCAAATCTATTATGAATGGAATTCCTCAAGGTCTCGACAAAATATGAAGAAAAAAAATAACAGTTTTTTAATCAATACTTTATTAATGTAATATAGAAAATACAAGGAGTCTCACAGATTTGGATAGATAAAAAAAATTTGACAATAAATGTGACAAAAAATAAAGTAAATTAATTTTAATGTTAATATAAGTAGAATTTATGCATGAAAATCAATATCGCCCAACTTCAGTCATCAGGCAGGAATGTTTTTGGTAAGTGAAAACTGCAAGATAGCCCGAGATTGCTCACATGATCACCACTGCAAGAGCAGTTATTAAAGAAACATGGGTTAGTAAGATGCATTCTTTAGAAATATCTTCCCAATCTGTTATTATATGTTAATATATAAATTATGTAGCAAGTGTTTCATGATTTTTCTTTTTTTAAAACTGTCATTAGCATCATAGCATCATTTGTGCCATTTTGACAGCCTTTATGTCAGGGTGCTTCATGACAATGATCATAGCATCATTTGTCCCATACTGACAGGCCTTTATGCCAGAATGCTTCAAGTCAAAGATGGACAGATTTTGTTGAGCCATTATTATGGATAAAGTTTTTTTTAATGTTTTCTATTTTTGATGAAAAGGCTATATCTGATGGTAGATTGGCATCATTTGCATAAATTTAAAATGGCTTCAAGGCATAATGCTTGCTGTAAAGTGTTTTTTTTTTTCAAGTTCTTCCTTTTAGTAATGGCAGATCAGTATCATCTATATGCACTTAAAAATTCTTAATGCAAGAATGCTGTCATTAAAATTTGGCCCAATTTTTTTAGCAGTTTTCAGAAGAAAAAAACATTAAAAGTGGTTATACTTTTAGCAACAGTGGCATATAAGATACCAGACTGACATCAATTGTAAAAATATAACTGCTTTGTATGCCAGAATACTTTACAGCAAATTTAGTTAAATTCTGTTTAGCCGTTTTTGAGAAAAGGTTGCTATAAATTGTTGAAAATATTTTTATTAACAGTGGTCATATATGATGGTGAATCAGCATCATTTTTAAAAACTTGAAGCCCTGCATGAAAGAATGCCTTCTGTAAAACTTGATTAAATGTTTTTTTTTGTTGTAGTTTTAAGAAGAAATGGTTGAATTGTTTCTAATTTTAATAACAGTTGGCCATATTTTAAAACGTTAAAATTCTGTAAAGTGTGTAAGTAATTGTGGTCACATTAAATGCCAGGTTGGCATTATTTGTACAAATCTGACAGCCCTTCATGCCACACTCGTCTCCCAAATTGGCAAGACTGGCCCACTGGTGGTTGAAAAAGAAGTTTAAAATGACAATTATTTAAAGATATGTGAAAGACATAAGACACTGTACCATAGAGATCTATAATTCTGATTATAAGGAATATATAAATCTTAAATTAATAATTTATTACACTTTCCTCTCAGTAAAATAAAGGCTATACTAAATAGAACTCCCATGCATTGCTAGTCAAGTTGCCTATTTCACAGTGTGTGTCCCATTATAAAAGACATCTGAAATGGAGAATCGGTCCTAAAATTATTAGTACATGCGTACCCATTTGGTGACGTAATTTAAAAGTTCTAGTGACCTAATAACAAATGTTTTGGCAGTTTACTGAGAAAGTTCATAAGAAAGGGTAATGGTGATTGACAAACAAACACCTATGGGTGTTTTTAATTTGATGAGAATAGTAAATATAGAAGACAACAAGCTTTCAGTTTCTATCAGTGATCTTCAATGTTACATAGGTCTCTTACTGTCCACTAAATGTCTTTTTATACATAAAAATATTGACTCTCCTACCTAAGAATGGTGAGACCATTGTATTACATCTCAGACAGAAGAAAAAGAAAATATAAACAAACTAAGAATCTAACATTGATCTGCCATCTAAAGTGGCTTAAAAAAGAAAATCTACGTAGTTGATAATAACAAGAATTGAAGCTGTCAAAAGACAGCAACGATTTCTCACACATATTTATTAAAACACAACAGTATTGTATTTGTCAACACTAGTGCAATCATTACTGATGAAAACTAACCATGTGGCTGATGTACATCAGATACTGATTGCTTCCTTTGATATGATATTGTACTAATAAGAATGTATGCTCCAGTCCAGTTATATGACTATACAAGCAACAGAATCAAAGAAACTCACTTAATCATTAAAAATGTAAACTGTCAATGAAGCTTAAAAAGTAGGTTATTGTGACCTACTTTTGATATCACTGACGTACTCATAAAAATACAAGTCCATATCAGGTTCCATGACTGTACAAAGAAGTTTCAGAGAAACCCATGAAACACAATAACTGTACATAAGCACTTAAGGATAGGTCATAGTGAACTACTTTTGATATGGTGGGCTAGAACTTGTCAGGATCCATGTCACACTGCCCTATGTGTGGCACAGTGGTGCTGTAACCATCAGTATGATTGCACAGATATATTTTCATGATGATATAAACAGCAGTGTCCAAGACATTGCCTTAATTGTACAATAAACATGTATTATTAATGGAGCATTAAAAGTTGGTCAAAGTGGCTTGCATTTGGTATGGTGCTGGAGTACTCTTCAAGATGTTTACAAGCAATTGTGTAATAGAATCTGAGAAACTGACCCAAAACATAAACAGTACATGATTAATGAAGTATGAAAAACAGGTCACAGAGACTTAATGTTCTATGGTGGTGTCCTATTTTTCAGGTAGTTGAGGCAATAATATCTAAAACATAACTATATGGATGTATATTTGCAAAAACTAATGCTAACACTTAATACTATGATACCAGGTGTATAGCAAAAGTTCTCCAGAACATTGAGCAAACAAGCTAAATATGGATGTCTAAAAACATGCAGAAACTATAGAGTAAAGATTATATGCAGAGTAATTGATGCCTTCATATCAAATGGAATACATGTACTTCAGGTAAACATTTTTGAAAAAAAATTTATATAAATGAAATATAGAAAATATAAGAAGGGCAGATAATAAAGACTAAAATCTCTGTCACTGAATTAATATAAAGTAAATATAGTTTTGTTTCCTTTAAAAGTTCTTTGGCTTGAATCAATGAGCTTGATACAAAAAAATATGGAAAATATCCATCAAGTTCAGTGTCTGTCTGTACAATTACAGATACTTACTGACAAAATATAGACGTAATTTTGCATTTTATGGTCTCCTGAAATGCAATTACATATACTGACTGACAAAATGTAAACCAAATTTTGCATTTTAGGGTCTCCTGAAATGCAATTACATATACTGACTGACAAAATGTAAACCAAATTTGGCAATTGGGGTCTCCTGAAATGCAATTACAGATGCTGACAAAATATTTTAAAAAATTGGTCACTTAGGGTCTCCTGAAAATCCTCCCAACACAACACCCAATATGTCATTAATACTGAACCAGGAAACTTCAAAATTTTGTATAGCCCCAATGCCACTGTTACATGCAAAATGCTATATATCCTAAATCACCTGAATAATGCTGTATCTTGAATGATATTGGTCCTAAACAATGTTGGGTGCCTTTAAAACTAAATATCAACGATTCATCACATTATGAGCCATGTAATTTCTCTCTCGAATGGAGAAACACTGCCAATTTTCACATGCATACAAATTAATCTGATGTTGATCGGTGACATCTGTGGGTCAACCAATTTCAGCCAAAAGCTGGAAGTCAAGATTTGATAATGTCACCATTGTAAACTGAATAAGCCAACACCACGCTATGTCGAATATGGTAGGTGATCCTTATGTGATATTATTCTAGATGTGCTTTGTTCCAAATGTAAATAAACTGAATCAACAATGAAGAAAAAAGGTCAAGCAAAGTGTTTATTATATGTTTACAAAATTATTTAATTTAAAAATTCTCAGATCTACTTTTTAAAAAAATCCTACTTCTCTTCCTTTCCACTCAAATAAATGTCTACCATGTGCAAAAGTTGTTGTTACTAAGTCACTAGCAGAATTTGTCAGATGCATGACATCACTACTTTTGGAGTACTCCAGAAAAAAGAATGGAATTACAATTGACTTTTGGTGACTGAATAATGAGGTGGCACCTATTGATTCTAAATTGAATGTTCTTTAAACCTAATATTGTGATTATTTCAATAAATGGTTAATGCAGACAAATGATACATCATTTCCTTCCTTCCAAACTTTAGTTAGATTGGAAGAATGGTGAGCTTTATTTTAACAAATGGCAGCACTGGGGCTTTAATATTTCTAGAAAAAAATTAAACACTTTTCCTAACAAAACACATACTTTAAGACTCAGGTAAATAAGGCTTAATTAAAGGGGGCATTTTCACAACTTAATACATTATAATAAGTCATTCACTTCCATAATAACCTCCCTTGAAATCATGGTCCACATTCTTGTGGACAATCTCTTAATTTGAAATACAATGATATTAATTCTATCAAAAACTTGTAGAGGAATGTGTTTTTAGAGAAACATTTTAAGTTGACAGTGTATAACCAACAAAAATGCCATGTAATACCATTTTTCACCTGCCTTGCCTTGTCCTATTTCGAAAACCTTGCAACATTGCTATTGCATGAAAAGTAGGTCACTGTGGCTGTGGTAATTAGTAACTTCCAAGATTAATATACCTATCAAGTTTCTATTTTGTACATTGAACAATGTCAGAGAAACTAACTAAATGTTGAGAATTAACATTTTCACTGAAGTGCAAACATTAAGTCACCAAAACCTAATTTTGCACATGGTAGTATTCTCATCAAACATACATACATACAAAAGCGTCAGGGAAACTAAGTTAGATTCAAAACCTTACTGTAATCATGGGAGTATGAAAGTAGGTCATTAACCTGCTTTTACCCCCCAAAATGAATCCACCCATCAAGTTTTATGACTACACATAAACTGAGCTAAATGCAAAAAACCTAGAAACAGTCACATGAAAAGTGAATTATTGTGACTTAGTTTGCCACTGGTCAGTTGTATATACAGATGAATATACTTGTTAAGTTTCATGACAGTACATATAACTGTCAGAGAAACTGAGCTAAATACAAAAACTTAAACCAATAACTTCTGTGCAAAATCAGTGAACTTTTTTTGCCTGTGGTAAGTAGTACCCTTGATGATGAATACATGCATCAAGTTTCATGAAAGTGTGTGCAACATGTCCGAGAAATTGACCTAAACTTGTAAACTTAACATGGATGCTAACACAGCAAGAAAGACACCATCAGAAAAGTGATCTCTATCTTGCCAACCTCTTCAAAGGGGAGACAATTCAAACTGAACTGAAAACAACAGAATTCATCTATTTTTGTGATTGTCAAAACATTGAAAAATGACATTATGATAAGACTTAATTCAGGGATTGGAGAAGGCACGATACCATCTTCACAGAAGAACCATATGTTATTGTGTCTTTAAATTCGCTGTGTGCAGCAATACCAAAATTGGTGCCCATAGAAATTGTGAACTCACAGCATCAATACAAGGAGATAATATGAAAGGATAATTAAAACTGAAGCATTGGACAAGACATACTGTACTTAGGACTATTTATGATGCATGTAAATCATAAGATCCATTTTAACAAAAAAGAAAAAAAAGGAAAAGAAATGGTTATATCAACTGTCCATACTGTGGAAGGATAAAATAGGAGTATGAATATATTATGTATGGAGTTCACTAATATCTCATGGATTATTATTCCTAAAGGATAACACGTTTGTAATATCATACTAAGTGATAAATATCATAACAAAAATGGTGTCAACAATCTTGAATACAAAAAAAAAATGTGCACTTAATCCACTGATAACTGTGGCATTTTGATAATTTATGTCCACGGCCATTATTGTACCAAAACTCAACAATTTCACAGAGAAAAACGTGTACCACAATTTGAAAACTAAGGATCCAGGATCTAAAAATGAAAACCATGTATGTAAGAACTATCAATATAAACAGTTCTGAAATCAATATTGATCTCAAACCATAAAAGAATGAATAAACCTAGGAATATTTAAAATTGCACCACATCGAGTATATCTACAAAAAAATGTGTACAAGAAAAGGTTATATGTATGTGTGTGTTGCTCATTTCAGTAAAACATTACCGCATAAATAACCCGTATTAGAATATTTTGTACAATAAAAAATCTTACATTTGGCCCTTAAGCTCTTACTAATGATAATCATAAAATACATTGCTATATCATAAAACTAAAATTAAACATCTAATGAAAAAATTCTGCTTTATATTGCAACACTGAAAAATATGGCATTTGAGCAATTAATCTCTGTTGCATATAACGAAGCTAACTATGTTAGAAAACTTGATACCCATTAGAGCTTAGTTAAAAGAAAAACAAATAAAAAAACCTGCATACAGATTGGTAATGCTTTCTACGGAAAATAATTATCCCTTAATAACCGAATAAGTAGCTTCATGTAAAATATGACCCATGGATGAAATGCATCAACAAGATAGTTGATGAAATGTATCCCGTGTATTCATGACCATATTCATGGCTAATGTATAGTAACACATTGCAGGGCAATTAAACATGGTAAAAATAAAAACATACAATAATGATTTCTAATGGATAACATACTTACCCATGTGCAACATGAATCAGTAATGATATTGTGAGCCTAAAGTTGTGTTGCAATATCACCACCTTTTTTTTATAATATCATTGCAATAATTTCATAATGTTTATACTATTTACATCAAGTGCACTGACGACATGTGTCTAGCCATGGGTAGTGACCAAGGTTACTACTAACAGAAAATTTCTTTGTTTATTCCACTGACCACTGGTTGTAAACTGTTATTCCACTGACCACTGACTGTAGACTGTTATTCCACTGACCACTGGCTGTAGACTGTTATTCCACTAAGCACTGGCTGTAGACTGTTATTCCACTGATCACTGGCTGTAGACTGTTATTCCACTGACCACTGGCTGTAGACTGTTATTACACTGATCACTGGCTGTAGACTACTGTTATGTATTTATGCTGATTAGAGTAAATGTTGCTTTGTATTAGTATTTTGTATGCAAGTGAATTGGAAATGGATTTAAATCAACTGGTCAGGGGGTGTGTATCTCATCTCCATGATGTCTCCAACCAATATTTGTTTGCATATGTCATTCAAGTACTGATGATCATTCCTGTGATAATGACACATGATAACATCACTAAAACTCACCCATCATACATTATGATAATGACACATGATAACATCACAAAAACACATCCATCATACATTTCGATAATGACACATAATAACATCACCAAAAAAAATGTAAAGAGCATAGACCCAACTGTTTCATAATGTGCTAGAAAAATAATGTCTATGTGAGTTCCTCCACCAAAATATACTGACTGCTGTTCATAGCCTATTATGTGCTGATAAACGGCAATAAAGTCTCCAAAACCAAACCTTAAAATTATAAGTTGAACAATACTGTAGATGTTTTTACCAATACATTAAGCAACAGTATATTAGGTCTTATATTGTTAGTGGCATGGGGTAGACATTGTTCTGCTGGCACATTATGCAAAGGAAGATCAGGATCAATACTGCTAGTGACTGGGCACAGACACTGTTTAGCCAACACATTATGCAAAGGAAGATCAGGATCAATACTGTTAGTGACTGGGCACAGACACTGTTTAGCCAACACATTATGCAAAGGAAGATCAGAATCAATACTGTTAGTGGCTGAGACTTTTGTCTGCACATTATCCAAGAAAAGATCAGGGTCTAAATTGTAATCAGCTGATGCATGCCATATAATCCACACAGAATGGACTGACCATGCATGTGTTCCTCTCGGCAGCAGAAAAAATACCATTTAAAGATCATCTACTGCACATATTGTTTTATAGTTGAAACTGACCACCTTTGAACATTAAAAGATTAAATTTGGTGGGGTGGGTGGATATTTAGGTGTTCTATCCACACATTACAAAAACCAGTCTACTGGAGACTGGAAATGTTTAACAAGTGCAACAAATGATGGAATAATGCATGCTGAGTAATCTGATTTATAATTGTCACACAATGGCTGACATGCAAAAAACAAACTGTAAATTGATTACGTTATTGTTTTAATTTGGAGAGTTCAATGTCAAAGGCAGGATGGTACATAGTGGCTTGTCTTGATTAAAAATTGACTGACCTTTGGCTGACAAGAAATGAAAAGTAGAGATAAACCAGAAGATTATTTTGTCATAAATAACTCTGTAGGCTTTTGGTCTTTCCTGTCCTGTTTAATTGTTATTGTGATTTTCAAGTTTCAAGAGGAATATTTAAGGGCAGTCCATATATATTTTGGTCATGTCAAAATGCAGAAACATGCACTTTCTGCCAATACTAAAATCCAAAGACTAAGAAATATTACAAGTTCAACAGGGCAGAGAGCACAGGTCCCGAGTTTGCATTGTGTTTGTTATGCCAAGTGGACTTTTAGATAGCACATGGGGGAAAAAACTATATCAACTGGCATCATCACATAGGAGCAATGATTCTTCTTTTAAAAAACAAAAAACAGCCACTCTGAAGGCCTTGTTTGAGACTGGATCAAAAGAGCCACTCTGAAGGCCTTGTTTGAGACTTTGTAAGCAGATTTTGTAGCACATCATTCTACTAATCAACTTTTGTTTCCAGGCTCTGAGATTGCAAAGTTTTCATGCAAGCATACAAGACAACACACTATCACTCAGACCTTAACCATCCTCTGTAACTGACTTGTACAAATTATTACTGTAACATTTGCTATCTGAACCTCACAATTTGCAGAAGGCAAAAATTTAGGATTAAGAATTCACAAGAGGATGATTTCTGTATTAATTAATAACAAAGAACTATTACCAGAGATCACAGAAGAGGGCTTCTATATACGATTTTCCAAGTCTATAGACCGATCTTTGAAAATATTCTTCATATTTGTTAATTAAAAGATTTACATATCTGTTGCAATTATGAAATTACACATTTGATCATTTTAATCCTAAACTCACCATGAAAATACATCTAAATGTGGAAAATTAAGAAATAACATCTATAGAATAATAATTACTGACTAGCTATTGTTTGTCCTAGGACAGGAGTGATAAATGAAAGTTTCAAAATAAAAATAAAAAAGTAAAAGAACAGAAGCTTAGAATGAGCAAGTTAAAAAGAAAGTTTGAACAAAAACATACAAAAAAGTCAAAACAAAAAATTGGGATGCTGCCATGAGTTTTGAACCCATGACCTCTTGTTTGGCAGTCATGTCACACAGACAGATGTGGGTATCCCTTTAGGATGTTTGTTACATTCGTTGATTTTATTTAATACAATCAAACAGTGATGCAGCATCACACAACTTTAACAAATTAGAGTATTGCAAAGTATTACATTTGAATGGTTCAGAAATTTTGTCACTGTAACTTCATCCCCATTATTTTAATTTTACTGGCTATAGCAGTTGGTATCTTGCATGGTGTATACCTTATTTGTGTACTGACTTTAATTTTTATTGGCACAAGAATCTGCATCAACAACCATGCACCTTAGGATATACATTAGGCCTAACCATCTAATAAAAATAACATTTCTTTAACACTGCACTTGACTTTCCAAATTAGAAAAGGTTTATGCTGATAGAACAATGTTTGGTTTGAAATTTGTAAGGTATAAAGAGATTCAATAATAATCAGGTAGATTGTAACTGTTCCAGGTAAATACTTTCTAAGTACAGGAGGTGGGGTACAATTCATAATGGATGGAGGCAGCCTACTGTATTTGAGAATATGAGAATGCCAATGGTAACTTATATTAACACCACAGCAGCATTATTCCAAAAGATACCTCTAACTATAACATCATTAACAATCTCAAATCCTGGCACTAATATTCAGCAACATTAGTGCAAACATTATTTAAAATTGTCATTCTGTGTTGCTCTCGATGATAAACTGTTGCATGAAATGGTATCCATTGAGGAAAATTATAATGGAATTTTAGGAAAGATTCTGACCTATGATCAGTTAGCATGTAATATTCAAAATGTATAGGAATTCTAACTTTTGGATTCTACTTCAGATAAAACACTTAAGCAGCTTTCATGGTAATCATTGATCATAACTTTTATGCAAACTGGTATCAAGTCCTCCCTGACAGGTGATGATTTCTGGCTGGCTGACCTCATTTAAAAGCTGCTCTTGGACCAGTCATAGTAGGTGTAGACAGGAGCAAAATCTTTATCTCCCTTTGTGTATTCATTGTCATCATCATCCTTTGTACTAACCTTGCCAAAAACACACTCAGCGTAGCTCGGGGGTGCTGAAAAGAAAAGAAAATATGCAGAGATGCAATCACTTAACAATGTGAAATAGGAATGTCAGCTTTAAAACATCAGAATCTTAACATTCAAACTGAAATACTTAATGTTTATCCAACAATTT
Organism: Megalonaias nervosa; assembly: GCA_016617855.1. Classification (NCBI taxonomy): domain Eukaryota; kingdom Metazoa; phylum Mollusca; class Bivalvia; order Unionida; family Unionidae; genus Megalonaias; species Megalonaias nervosa. Next base: position 66,643 of record JAECUM010002674.1, on the reverse strand, counting down.
AAGAATTAAACAGCATTGATTCAAAGTGTTTTTTTTTACATGCTTCCTATAATCATCTTTACTACTGTCAAACACATGGAAGTCGGTCAAGAACAGACAGTAAATGATCATTATTCATTTAATCTTTATGACTTGCATATCCAGTATTCAGAATTCTTCTATTACATGTTTTCAATGATGACCAATACTCTTCTGCCATTCATTGTGAGACTTTTCTTATTGACTGGTGAGCATTCAATTCTTTTGGTATTACAAATGCTTGGCTCTGCTTTCATGAAAGAATTACAATCAAATATTACAAATGTTAATGTTTGAAAATATACTGGTGTTCAAAACTGTGTTCACCTATATAAAACCATCTCACTTCAAAATCAGAATCTGAGAGATATGACAATAATCGCATAAACTAAGGTTAAAAATACAAATGATTCCACCTAAATCAAAGAGGTTGGCATCTCTGACAAACATCTCAAAATTATTCAAATCTGTACTAGGGCATCACTTGCTCTATGGGGCTGGGGATCAAACATGTACAAAGGCATCACTTGTTCTAGGGTTTTGTGATCAAACCTGTACTAGGACATCACTTGTTCTAGAGGTCTGGGAATCAAGCCTGTACGAAGACATTACTTGTTTTATGGGCTTGGGGATCAAACTTGTTACTTGTTCTAGGGGCCTGGAGAGCAACTCTTTTCATTGATGGAGGGTACAGATTGTTGTGCAGACTTCTGCACAGTAATCTGGTTTATGTTGTTGGACTAAGGTTTTGTTGGAAAAAAAATTCAGGACAGTAATAGATGCTTATTAAAACAAAATGAAATATCTGATACATGAAAAGTAAAATCTTGACATAACAGGTGATAATAAAGCATGTGCAATGATTAAATAATTAAAATATTATTGATACTTATAAAAAATTATCAATTCTGTTTCTTCCTGTTTTATGTTACAGATAGAGTAATAGCTCTTTTTTTTTTTACATAAAAGCAATGATAAATGTTTAATTTATGTAAACGTTTTGAAATGAAGGATTTATAAACAGTTTTAAATTATTTTCACTATATATAACCTATCCATTACAAGGAAAACCTTGAAAACAAAACTCTTGACAGATCAAACTATATCCTACAGATCTTGACAGATCAAACTATATCCTACAGATCTTGACAGATCAAACTATATCCTACAGATCTTGACAGATCAAACTATATCCTACAGATATTGACAGATCAAACTATATCCTACAGATCTTGACAGATCAAACTATATCCTACAGATCTTGACAGATCAAACTGTATCCTACACCCTCAAATAAGGGTTTCAGAACTATTATTATCAACCTTTCAAGCAGAATACATGGCAATGCATTTTTTTTAAAGCTAGATCCATGGGACTCTAAAATATTTTTGAGTAAAAGTCCTTAAAAAAACTTCAGTCAGGGTTCAACTCTGTAACCAGTATCTAAATGTGTCAGTGATATAGACCTAAATTAATGCAGAGCTATGATATTTATTCTCAAATAGACAGAAAAACGTTTTCTTAAGGTCAGCTATGTTTGTATCTTGACAAGTACAGAAAGGTAGTCTAGCTCTTTGTAACTAATTGAGCTACCCTTTAAACAATGATATTACAGAAAACTAGAGACCTTACACAGCGAGATTTTGATATAAAATAGTATAATAAATCTTTAGGAAGGTAAGTCACGAGTAAGTTCTACCAATCTCCCCCCCCCCCGTTTTAAAACTAAATATGGTGTAGTGAAATTAAGGTCTTACGCAGGTAAGGAAGGGCACTGGGTGACATAGGTGGTGCTGTTGGCTCATTTGTTGCTACTCCTTGGGTGTAAAATGGTGCATCAAAACCAGCAGGAGGAAGTGGCATACTGGAGGGTTGTGGATATTGAGACAGGAACTGTGGTGGAACTGCTGATCTCAGTGGTATTGTCCCTAATATGATCTCCAATGGAATCTCCAGGTCAAAACCAGGACCTGCGGGATCGACTTCAAACTAGAAGTGAGATACAAAAATATTAAAATGTGCTACAAAAATATCCTACTGTTATAGAAAGATAAAATATGCTGTAAAAGGCTTAAAAAAGGAAACTTATTTTAACAATAACTGGACAATTTAGTCCTGCAAACAGCATTTAAATTAAAAATAAGGTAACATCCAGGGCTCTAAAAGGAATCTTATTATAATCAAAACAATGTTTACATTGCATAAATTTAACACCATATCTCTTGAAACATTGTGGATAAACTGGTACCATAAATCTAACTAACATGTAAACTCTGAAACCAAGACCATTTCTAAAAGTATGCACTAATGGAAGAAAATATTTACTTTCATATTTTAAGCCCCCTAATCAGCTCTGTGCCAACTCCTACCCTGTAAAACTTTAATCCAGTTACATGTATCTATGACATTGAAAAGAATGTAGTAGAAAGTGGAAAAAAAGGGAGAAGATTAATGTCCAATATTGAAAAGAATTTTGTACTAAACAATTTCCTAAAATGAAATGTAACAATGTAAAATCAACAAGCTATTGGCAATGGGTGCATTGAAAAGGGCTACACAAACTGCAATTGCTTAACAGGGCCTTAAATATATAGGAACTTGTTTTGGGAAACTAAGTTAGAATGTGCATTCAGGGGCAATAACTGATGATGATATGGAATTCTGGAAAACAAATTTGGCCAAGTAAAATATGTTTCTTTGAGAATACTTACTCAATCATAATACCTTAGGATAACTACTACTACCTTGCAAATTTGGCCAAGCTAAAGGGAGCTAAAAGTTGTCTGCCAATCTAGATGGTGGTCAGGCAGATTGATCTCCCCTTAGGTATAAGAACTGGTGGCAAAAACCATGAACCTCTTAGTTACTACTAGAGCAGAAGGCATGCTCTCTATGGATGTAACTGTGTGGAGGCTGGGAGGGTGTATGTGTACTAGAGTTGGGTAAGTATTCTCAAAGCAACATATTTTACTAGGAAAAATTAGTTTCTTCATTAAATATGTTACCCAATCATAATACCTTATAAGAATAGGTAAAAGGTGTTGGGAGGTACATCCCCTACCCAGGAGATACCACCTCCAGTCCCCAAAGGTATGTGAGACAGCTTCTAGGTAACCCAACTGGCGGGGGACCCCATCTGTCGGGGCACGGCTTCAAATAGGGAAAAAATCCCCTCCCCGCAAATTCAGTGGAAGTCGTGAAACCGCATCTTCAGAAGCTGTCACTCAACCTGGAAATGTGATTGAATTGGGCCCTTTGGGATGACAGATCTCGGCAATAAAAGACAGACAATGTGGACTCCAATCTCCATCCCATGGCTTGAAAGATCTTAGCTGGAGAACAGTTCCTGTCGAATATAATGCTGTTGGCAACTACTATAACCTCGTGAGCCAAAGTTCATTTGAGCTGGGGTTATTTCTCGATATGCAGAGCGAATACCCCACTTAATCTAGGATAAGAAAGTCTATGTTGATATATTCTCCTGTTCTTTTTTAGGTAAAAATAGGTGTGATCTCCCTCGACACAGTAGAACTTTCATATTAAGGTACCACTTCAAAGCCCGAACAGAACTTCAGCTGATGTGTCCAGACTAGACAGAGGTTTCATGATGATGGTTACCCGTGGAAGGCAGCTAGTTCTTGGTGATGAAAGAGGATGCCATCATGAGTAAGACTGACCTGTTTTGTCGGAACTGCATGTAATTCAGGGCTGCTGATAGGGCATGTATTCGCTAATTCTGCACACCATTGCTAATGCTATGAGGAAGCAGGTCTTGTAGGAAACGTGAGCCTGAGATGCCCTCAAGAATGGTTCAGAAGATGACTTGTTCAGCCAGGCTAATACCCAAGATGGGTTCTGCTTTGGGCACAGGGTTAACATTTTGGCTATGTATACTCGAAGATAAACAGAAGGTTGGATAAGTCCTTGCTTTCTCCAATGTCCTCTCTTCTGTTGTGATGAAAGGTGTCAGCGTTCATGGAGCAGTAACCTTTTACTGTACTCAGTGCGAACTTTCTCTCTTTGAAGAGTCAGAGGAAGTTAGCTATTTGCTATTTATAGATTCCTGGAGAAGTATGATGTGTTTGTGTACCACTGGGTGAAAATGTGCCATTTGCCTTTGTATGCTTTCAGAGTGGAGGGCCTTCTTGCTAGAGCGATTCTCTCCATGACAGGTTGTAAATGTTGTTTATTTCTGTGGGTCTGTTTAATATAATCCAGACATGCAGTTTTGGTTGGGAATGAAACAACTGCCATCATGGTTGTTTGATAAGAGAAAAAAAATCTGAATTTTCTAAGGAGTTTGTGTTTCTAGATTGATGAGGTCACTGATCCACAACTTCTCCCATCTAAGTGGTGCAATGACGATAAGGCGGCACTTTGATTCTTTTACTTTCTGTCTCACTTTGTAATCAGAGATATTGGAGGGTAGGCATATCCATCCAGGCTGTTCTGATCTATCAATAGAGCTTCAACTGCCCAGGCTAATGAATCTGGGACTGAAGAGGTTAGGAGCTGGTATTCCACTTTGTCACAAACAAGTCCACCAATGATTGGTCCCAAAGGGTACATATCTGTGTGAAAACAGAGAAATGAAGAGACCATTCTGATTGTTCCAGGACAAAGACTTGCCTAGTACATTAGGTGTACTCTGATACGGCAAACTTGTACTTGGATTTGTAGTTGACAACACCTTTAGAAAGTCCCACACCAGGACCCAAGGATCTGGGGACTTAGTTCCTCCTTTTCATTTGAGACAAGTCACCACTGAAGAGTTGTCAGACAGAATGAGAACTCCCTTGCCATTTAAATACTCCTGCCACCAGTGAAAGGCTTTCACAATGGCTATCATCTCCAGAATATTGATATGCAGATGTCATTCTTAGGGAGACCATGCACTGCTGGCTTCACGAAAAGATAGTAGTAGGTGGGCTCCCCAAGCTTCTGTACTTGCCTTGGTACAAACTGTAATCTCTGGTGGTTGTACTTGCAGAAGTATATCCACTGTTAGCCATGTCTGGATGCCCCAATTCTTCAGACTGTTCCTCAATTGTGTGCAGATGGGGAGATGTTGGTCTTGCAGGCATACTTTTGACCCCCATCTTCAATGGGCACATAAAAAGGCAACCATGGACAATGAGGTCCCACTGAGCAAAGCTTAGTAGGCAAAGGAATTCCCTTGCAGATAGAATTTTCCTCGAAAGTAAAGAAGCCAACATGGTTCAGATTTTCAATGCTGGATCCTGAGAGAGACAAACTATGTTGCATGAGTAATGAACTCTATACACAGATGAACAAATTGTTGAGATGATACTAGGTTGGATTTTTCCTTGTTGACAAGAAGCCCAGGTTGGTAAGAAGTGTAACAAGGGTTATGATGTTGTGTTTAGATATAACTCACCTGATGTTTCTGCAGGATGTCATCTAGGTAACTTGATGTTGCTGCTGTATAAATGGTCTGGACATGCACCATTACTCAATTCAACATACAAGTAAAGACCCAGGGGCTGATGTCAAATCCCAATAGAACTGCCCGAATTGGTATATGTTATTGGTGAATCGTAGGAACATGCTGGAAGCCTTGGGGATATAATGGTATGCATCTTGTAAGTCCACAATGATGGCGAAGTCTCCCTCTTGGACGGCATTCAAAATGCACTGTAGTGTTTGAATTGAGAAGCAAGAGGCATGAATGAAATGATTCAGGGTGCTTACGTTGATGACTGGATGCTGAGTGCCATTGCCTTTGGGGAAAAAAAAGTCTAGGACAAAACCCCGGAGAAACATTGGAATGAATGATAGGACCCTCTAAGTGCTTTATCCACTCTGACTTGCGAGAACTGTGAGCGTCATTGGGTGGAGCTTCAATAGGGCAGTTTTCAGAGGTTTGTGTCCTATGTGTGGCCCTCGAGTCCTTTTGTTGATTTCCCATGCTATCCCTGTATCAATGCTGTGGTTGCAGGGGAGGGAAATTGGTCTCCTTGGTGGTTTGTTGGTCAACTTTCTTGAATTTGGCCATTTAAAAGGACAGTAAGAGGATAATGGCTGTATTCTTAACTTGGCCTTATAGTGGTCCTTCAGGAAAGTGCAATCAGAGAGCACCGAGTAGTGCTCTGCCAATTGCAAGTTTGTAGCTATGGTTACAGCATTGGTCAAAGTGTGCTGAGTGGCTCTATTCAATACTCAAGTCATTCTTGAGACTGATTCCCATGCAGGCCCTGAGGTATTCGGTGTAGGAGAAGATAATCTATGTTCTGCCTTTTGGAAGATAGCCATAAAGACAAGTTCAACATTCGAAGCCAAGGCAACAATATTGCACATTAACTGCTGAGTGTCATCAAAGGCCATCTGATCCATATGTATGGAGTGTGGTTTTGTCATCTCCAAAGTGGTGATATCACTGTTGACTGCTGTTGTTTCCAATGAAATACTGGTGTATAACCAAAGTAGAACCGCTGACAAACTGATGATGAAGGCAGGTCAGAATGTCCTTAACTCTCCCAGACTACTAAAGTAACTGAAGCTGGACTCTTCTGTTTCATCATAAGATCAGCAGAAGCTGGAGCTCTGGTCCAGGTAGCTGATGGAGTGGGAGGAGGAGGCCAGAACTCTGGGGGTCAAAGGTGGAAAATGTCCTCAATGGAAGTTCAGAAGGCTGAATCTTCCCATGACATCAGACAGTTCAGAAGTCATGACATCACCTGAAAACAAGCAACATCGTCTTGGGTGCATGAGGTGAGGCTAAGGTCTCCTGTAAGGCATGAGGCTCAGCTGGTGACGAGGTCTGCCACTCATTAAACTAAAAGAATGCCCTGAATTAGAAACTGACTTCAAGACAGACACTGACTAAAGAGTCTCTTCTTGTGGTAGAGTGTAGAGATATTGTGAAGCAACATCTGTTGAAATGTGTGGAACTAATCTTGTCATCATGCTGAATAAATGTCTCAAGGCGTTATGTTGGTTAGACTGGTTCATGTACATGGCAATTGTTTTTTATCTTTGCTCATGCTATATGTTACTTTATATTGCTGTCAGTCCAGTCACAAGTTCAAAAGATGTCACTTGTTGAGAAATTTACATGAATAACCACTTGGCATTTCCTTTCATTATATAGTACCGTATCTATAATACCCATGGATAGCTTCGCTTCCCTATTAGTAGCCTCACTAATCTTATCTGATCAGCAGAATCTTGACCTCAAACAGGTGTTAGCTTGGAAACCCTGACTACAGCTGTAGCATATTTAATTCGCATGTAAATGCCACTACAAAGCCACATGATTCTTGGACAATGGAAGTGATAACTAAAACTAGAAGGAAATGCTCACCTAGTGGTATTAATTGATAATGGAATATGGTAATTGACTTTTGTACATGAGTATGATCACAGTAATCAAGTAAGTGAACAATAAAAGATTTACAATTGTAAATACATCTCTCTCTCTCTCTCTCTCATAATGGGGCATAATTTTTATTTGATCATGAGGTGCAGTAAGAAAATTGTGATGCAATATCTGTCTCAGTCATGGTTATTCATCTTCTAACTTTTCAATTCTAATGCACCCGTATCAAATTGAAACATCGTATAATACTACTGCATGCTGCTTTAGCACAATTACATCTAATACAAGTTAATTTCAATACCGATGATCATGTAATTGTTTAAAATCCTCAATGTGGAGTCCTATATTTTTTCATACACAATCTCTTTCCCAGAGTGAAATATGTTTTTACACATTATTTTTCATACTTTGGGAGAATTTTTTCTAGTGACATACGATAAAGCGATTTTGATGACAAAACCCATATATAAGTACATTTTGGATTATAAGATGAAGCTAAAATTTTCTGGTCAAAAAGTATCATCTTATAGGCTGGCAAATATGGAACATTTTTTCATACAATGTACTGAAATTATGGCATGTAATATATAGATTACACTCTTCATACTCAGATTATGCTTTTTAGAGACTTATATTAGCAATAAATATGCTTATACCACTCTTGGGGTTGGCATGTAAGAATAAGCTGCTGACAGTCCTATTGGCAAGTTCAAAAGATGTCACTGGTTGAGAATTACACGAGTAACACCTGGCATTTCCTTTCATTGTATGGTACCATATTCATAATACCCATGGTTAGCCTCATTTCCCAATTGATAGCCTCTCTAATCTGATCTGGTCTGCCAAATCTTGACCTCATACTGGTGTTAACTTTGGAAAACCTGACTACAACTGTAGCATATTTAATTAGCATGTACATACCACTACAAAGCCACATGATTCATGAACAATGGAAGTGATAACTAAAACTAGAAGGAATTGCTCACCTAGTGGCATTATTTAATAATGGAACATGGTACTGCACTTTTGTACATGAATAAAATCACAGTTATCAAGTGAACAATATAGATTACCATACAATTGTCAAGACAGGTCTCTCTCTCTCTCATAATGGGGCATAATGTTTATTTGATCAGGGGGGCCCCGAGTGGCCGAGTGGTCTAAAGCGCTCTCCGTTACGGATCACTGCCATCTCACCTCTGTCTGCGTGGGTTCGAGTCTCGGATTCGGCGAAATGTTGATATGTGAGAAAGCTTGCCAGTAGCTTCTCGTGGGCCGGTGGTTCTTGCCGGTGATTTTCCAGCTTCTTCCTCCACACCATTAATACTGGCCGCCATGTATAGCCTATCGTGTGCTGAAAAAATGGCGTTAAGCCCAACAACAACAACTATTTGATCAGGAGGTGCAATCAGAAAATTGTGATGAATATCTGTCTTTGTCATGGTTATTCATCCTCTAACTTCTCAATTCTAATGCATATATATCAAATTTAAACAACGTATATTACAAACAACATATATTACTAATGCATGCTGCTTCAGTGAAATTACATCTGATGTACATTAATTTTTAATACTGACGATCATGTAATTGTTTAAAATCCTTCTCAATATGGGGTCCTATATTTTTTCATACACGATCTCTTCCAAAATTAATCATTTTTTTACACATTATTGGAGAATTTTTTTCTGTACAAAAAATTATATGGCATACGATAATGCGATTCGGATGACAGATCCATATATAAGCTGATTCGGAGTATAAGACAAAGCTAAGATTTTCTGGTCAAAAAGTATCGTCTTATAGACCAACAAACACGGTAATAAGAAGTTTTTACAGCATTCATGCAGTGCAAAACAAAGGTTGTGGGGACCTGCAAGATTAATCTTGCATAGGATCAAATGGAGCAGCCTGAAATGGCATAAAAGGTTAAATTACAATAACTGACAACTAACATGTGGACAGTTTTGGAATTATTTGTTTCATCTCTCAAGGATGAGAATGGCATATGAACAGATGCTAAGTCTATGTCTGTCTGTAATCGGCACACTGGAAATACAAACATTTATGTCAACACATAAAACAGCACACCCATACCACTGACAACCTTCTAAAGATTAAAAGACCATCAAGTTGTTATTTATATTGACACTATATCATAGGCTGTGTATCGTGAATCATATAGATAAGAGGCATGTGTACCATTTCACCCCTATACAATACTAGTCTGACTTTCTAGATGGTACTGTTTCACCCCTATACAATACTATACTGACTTTCTAGATGGATGAGTAAACATAATATATCCTTCGATTTCACGAGGCTAAGTGGCTTATGTTGATCATAACAAGGGAAAATTTAAACTGGAAAACACCCATTTGATGGATAACCACCTTGGGTAAAAGTTTCTTCCCTTTGTCTATATTGCATATAAAGAGGAAAGATTTAATTTTCATCTTTTCATTGGACTGATTCCAGAGTTTATTTCTTAATGTTAATGTGATTAGGTACTGTATTCAACTGAAAAACTTGATTGTGATCTTGTTCATATCATGTACAATAGGAGATATTTTTCTCGGCTTCATCTCTTGAGCTCACATGGAAGAAGGTAAAGGTCAATTATACAAAAAATTTAATTTCACTGATATTTTCTTCTTTTTTGACCAAACTTTACACCCTGCATATACCAACATTAGTATTCAAAGGATTCAATATATAATAGAAAGTGTAACGATCTGCAATGGTGTGCAATCAACGTTAGCATAATTATCAGTCATTATTTTATTATTATTATTATTTTAACCTGTAGTATGTATACAATGTCAATGATTTTGCATCCCACAAGGTAAGATGGAGGTAATGGAGGTATGACCATTCTGTCACTGGACCAAGTGTCTGAACCAAAGGGTGCTATCTCCCCATGCTGGACCCTTGCCACTTCAGTTGTTACTTGTTTGGACTTCGTTGTAGCATGGTATCTGCCAACCTGGAATTAAAAACAAGTACTCTTGTGCTTATAAAACATATATGCCCCTACTGCAGACATGAAGACATATATATATATATATATATATATATATATATATATATATATATATATATTCAAAATTTTAGAAAAGAATAAACTATTGCTATAAAAGCAACAAATTTTATGTGTATACAAACATGTGTCCCAAATTTCATTTTACTAACAGATGTTTTTTTTCTTAATCATATTAACGAGATTTCTGCCAATTCTAATGAGATTTTTTGCCAAATAGTCCAGATCAAAAGTTAAAATTCATACATGACCTGAAAAACAAATATTATGAAACACAATATAAAGTTCTGTTCATCAATTGGTTTATGCTTAATTGTGTTAAAATGGTACTTGTCCAAAAAGTCTATACCAATCCAAGAACTTCAAAAATGTGTAGAAAATGTACAAATTTGCATAATGGCCTGCAAATCTAATCAGGTCATCTACATATGCATGTAAACATGCCAGCCTCATTTAATTTGTCTATAATGAGTGGACTTTTTTTGCACTTCTACTAACATGCTTCTTGGTGCAGACAAACTGGCATAAAAAGTTCCAAGGTGATAAAGTGAATCTATAAGGCAAAGTTCACTTTTGAAGAAACCTGTCTGTTTTCTTGGAAAGGGGTCATATTCAGTTACAATAAATAGCAAATACGGAAAGTGATCTTATGCTATTCTCATGCAGCAGTCACCCTTTTAAGAATATTCTCAAATTTATATGAATGAAATTAAAGAGACAATAATAAAAATGACAAAAACAATTTTCTATTGCTTTATATTTATTTTACTTTTTCATGTCGCAGAAAAGCGTAATTCATATACAGTTTAGCAGAAAACATAACTTGGAGCAAAAAAAAGCATAATGATTATGCCAAAAGCATAATGGTTGGCAAGTATGCGGTGGGTCAGTGGTTCTTACTATGGCTTTCACGAGTTCTTCTTCCACAAGTTGTATTGGCCACCATGTACAGCCAGCCTATTATGGGTTGCAAAATGGTGTTAAACCCACAACAACAGCTTTAATACCTTTCCCCTTTTCCACAAGGAACAATTAGCCTTCTGCCAAGAACATTCATGTCAAACAGCTCTAACAAAATTAATGCATCAATTGTTGGAAGAAATAACAAATGGCAACCTATCTAGCATTATATTTCTAGGCTTTAAGCCTTTGATCTTCTTTTCATGATACTGTCCTAAGTAAGCTACATTGTTACATGAACATACAAAAAATTAGTTTAATTCATATTTATGTAATAGGAAGCAAACAAGTCTCTATGAGAAATGTCCATTCAATCCCGTATTATATAAGGCATGGTGTTCTACAAGCCTCCATACTGGGTCCCTTCCTCTTTCTTTTATTTATTAATGATCTTCCACTCTGTGCTCAACATATAAACACTGACATGTTTGCAGTTGATGTATCAATTTCTTCATCAAGGAGCAATGTCTTTTGCATGGAATACAAACTAAGTTCACACCTTATATCAACTGAAGAGTGGTCAAAACAAAATAACATGGTACTAAGTGAATTTAAGATGAACTTCATGCTTATGGGAACACCTAAAAAAGTTGACAGGAAAGATAAAGCAATAATACTGCAAGTGAAAATGAAAAGGATAAAACGCCATTACATGTAGTCACTTATGTTTTAAGTGGGTAAAAAAGTACACATTGTCTGTCAGTTCCTTACATTTGAAATAAAATTGTATTGCTTAGAAAAATAAAGAAGTACCGGACAAAGGACACCAGAATTCTTTAACATAATGCTTATATATTTTCAAAGATTGACACCTGTTCAGCAATATGAGGAAATTATACTAGTTCCCTATTATACAGAATTCACAGGCATTGAAGGCAAGCAGCTCGGAATTTTCCTAATGTTCTCTTTTAAGCATCATCATCAGCCATGTTCACAGAATTAAAATGGTTAAAATTAGATAAGAGAATTGATTTTCTGAAAGCAGTTCTGCTTTTTACATGATACACAGGAGATATTCCAGAGTACATGACTAAATTATTATATAAACAAACATCTCCCTATAATCAAAGATCAAATTTTAACAACAATTTATAATTACCAAAGTCTTGCATTGAACAATTCCAAGGAAATCTATAGTATTCTCCAGTTGAAATATGGAACTCGCTTCTTAATCAATCTGATCTGCTGATACAATTAAATCCTTAAAAAAATGTAGATGCAACATTTCAAAACTAAATACGGTATCAACAAACTACTGAGAAAAATTTAAGTTCAAGAATGACTTGTGGAATTTATTGCCATATTACTCTTCAAATTTATTATTTGCTTGTTTTGTATGTTTTATATCAGCATATGTATAAAGCATGTATAAAATGTCTTACATATATATAAACTTTACTATTTGTACAGATTAACTTAAATGTACGTCTAAAAAGAAGTGATATTCACTGTTGGTATACTTGAAGATCTTGTTTTATTTTAGTATGTATTTTGTAGATGTGTTTACTTGTAAATAGCAGGGATCGTCCTGGGCTTTGCCAATGTCGCAAATTGCGATTTTTTTTCCTTATTGCCGACAAAATATACTATCTGGTGATTTTTTTGGCAACAGCCATTTTGGCTGTTTAATTTGTACATACAATCATGGGTTTGGAGAGGAGAAATTCAAAGGGACCACGAAAGGAAGCCTCAAAATTGGATACACAATGCACTGGAATCTGTCTGTTACATAAACAAATCCTTTGTTCATATTAACAAACCCATCTTTACAGTGCGTTGTTACATCATAATCTGCTTATGTTGACATCTGGCCTGAGTACTGTATGCTGTGATACACTCAATCATGCTACCGGACTTTACCTACAATCGACTGACCTCTGAAGACACGAACAGAAACAGCTACAATTAACTGAATGACGGTTAATCCTTCTGTTGTGTTTTTTTGTAAATATACCAATAAAATAGTTTTGCTGAAACTTCAGAGAAAACTGATTATCTTTGAAGTACCTACTGCTGTTTTATAAGCACAAAGCAAATGGAAAAAAATATCAATCAGAATTATATACTGTCAACAGTGCAACATTATCATGGGTAAACGTAAGTTAGATGTTGCATGTTCATCATCTCATCCTAAGAGTAAGTTAACAAAATTAACAGCATTTGGATTTAGTGCAAATTCATCAGACAACAGTCAATGAACCTGATGTTATACCTGGCAGTCCAACATCATCTACATGTAGTGATGATAGTAATGCCTCAAGTGCAACACCACATCATAATGAACGGGTCAAAAGTTCCCGAAAATTACTCGACAGCTGGAAACTTGGGCATCCGTGGCTGAGATATGATACAAAGTTAAAGCAGATGTTCTGTGATATATGTATCAAGGCACAAGTCGTCAATTCATTTACAACTGGCTGTGATATTTTGAAGAAGGAGTGTGTCACCAAACATGAATCCAGGTGGGGTAAGTAATATATGTTAATTTTCCTCACTGACTTTTTACTTTTGCTGTCAATCCCATGTTACGACTGCAGGGACTTAAAACGACGCAACAAGAAATAGCACAACAAACAAGTTTTGCATAATTGAAAATAATTTTTTTCTCAAAACACAGGAGTGAATGAATTAAATTAACTTACAGCATGGTAAATGAATTCCTATTTCCTAAAAGTCCTATCAATTCCAATAGTTCCAAGAAATATGAATATGTTCCAACGAAAAATGCCCCTTCTGTGTTGAAGTTTCAAATGTACAGAAAAAATTAATTAATTTCCAAAGAATTCATATAGTTGTTGAATAAATTTAGTTAATACCATACAGTCATTCTAGCATGGCATGCAAAAATATAAATCTTTTCAAAAGCCAAGTCGGGAGATTCAATCTGAAAACACGCAGATTGTGACCTACCAGCGTGAAGTTTTTTGCAGCATATTTAATCATCGTTTTCACTAAATATTCTCCGATTTTTTGGGTCCAATACACATGAAATTCTCAACAAGGACACGCCGTTTCTCCCTATGGACTACGTTATTTGCCCCCCCCCCCACGAGCCCCCATTTCATATTCTATACAATAGCTGAAGGTTAGACTTATTAAGCCTCTTCGACATACTTCAAAGAAACCGCCTGTTCTACATTGAGTGAAAGCACTAGCAACTGATTGACAAATAAACCATGCCTTTTTTTGTTATAACAGTGCCTAAAATGGGTGTGAATTTATGTTAACAGTTCAAATGTTGTCTCAAGCTACCATACATGTGATAAGTATTTCCCACATTTTATATCCCACCTTATTTCCTTATTGTTAACTAGTATGTGCATATAACACTGCTGACTCAATAACAAATATTTTCCAAATTGTTTTTCTTTTTTTTGAGAGGGGGCACATATGCTCTGTGGTATGTTTCTTCACTTTTAATTTAATGATGGTAATTAATGCTTATATATATGGTACATTAATGACAGGTGTTGACTCGTGTTAAGTTTCATTGGTGGGAATGGATATCCTAGTTTGCTTGTCGAAAAAAATTCTACAGCATTCAGTGATCATTCTTGGGATTTAGGAAGCAATTAACTGTAAGCAAAGCATGTAAAGCGCGGCAAAAGTCAATTTCTGAACTCCTGGTTGATGGAGATGTACTTTGTGAAGCTAGCCATAAAAAGGGGGAAGGAGGCCATTTAATTACTGAATGCATGAAATCGACGGTCGCATTATATGTCACTTATCTTACATTGCAAAGTACGATCATAGGGTTTTAGTATTAAAATGTCATTAACTAAAGTTCCTTACAAAACTATTTTTTGGAAAATAATATACATGATATAGATTTGCTTAATACATGATGTTTCTATTAATAAAATGAGCGAGACACTATAGATGTCAGGAAAGTAGATATTTTACATTTGATAATGCATTTTTTGTTCAGGTGACAACAGTCATACCTATGCACTAACGGTGATGCAGGATGCAAAGACCATGGAAACAGCGAAGATCGCTGCTGTTCGTAAAAGTACTACTGGTGTCACCTGTCAGCACTGCAGACTGTGAACGTGTTTTCAGTAAGATGAACCTCATAAAAACTGACATCAGAAATAAACTCGACATCTCAACTCTAGAGAATTTAATGAGAATCAGCATGTACAGATGCTTAGAATTAGACTTTGAAACTGCATTCAACAAGTGGGCAGCCCTACAATCGCAAAGGATCATCATGTGACATTCTATAACATTTTAATAGTGCAAAACAGTCATGCAATGATTTATTTTGTAATATTATAGCTGTATTGCTTGTTGTCAATAAAGTAATAACTAACTCATCTTTTTCAATTTTCATTGCTTATTACATTAATAGACTTGGAAAAATATTCACTACTTGGTCTGGTGATATTTTTTGAAAACTGGTGACAAAATATTGAGGTTGGCGATTTTTGGTGACAACTTTTAAAAGCCAGGACCATCCCTGAAATACTTATTTTCAAGAGAGAGTGAGAAAAAAACTTGCATGAAGACACATTTGCCTTAATACAACAAAAAAAAGTACTTTGTAATTTTTATGTTGTAGTGGGCTTCAAGGAAGGATAGTTGTATTTAACTGAGTTAACTTCTTTAAATAAAAACATTATTATTATTACTATTATTATTATTATTATTATGCTTATTATTGGTCTTCCTCATAGTAATAAAATGAGACATAATTCACACGGTCTGTTGCACATGGTATTTGCATGAAAAACCAAAGAAAGGTTCTTCTTTAAGATTCTCCTCTTTGATGCCTCCTACCATATTCTAACAGCACAGAAGACGTCAAAGTCTTCAATTTTATGCCTCTCCAACATTACAGTAATCAGACTTTTGTGAAGTTTCAGTGTTTAAGCAATTTCTTGAAGGTGTGATCATTGTCTTCTTTGGTTCCACTATTTTGGAATCAATTCTTGACTGGAAGTTTCATTTTCTCTTTGACTTTCATCTTGGCTTTTGTGGGTTTTACCAGCTTGTTTATTAGAGTCATCATATCTGGCTTTTGTGGGTTTTACCAGCTTGTTTATTAGAATCATCATATCTGCAGTCATTTGTATTGCTTTCATGATCAGAGCATAATAACAGGGTAAATAAATCAGATATCATTTCATACTTTAAATTTGGCACCAAAACAAATGATAAAAGGCACAGCATCAAGGTCGTGTCATTTTATGTACATGGTTAAGAAAATCACTTGGTCAAAGAATTTTTCTTTCAATAAAAAATGTTAATAAAACAGGAGTGGAGTTTACCTCAAATTAATATTTCATCCAGACTATTGCAATCTGAAATCATGATAAGCTTATTCTTAGCCTCTCAACCAAGAAATCTTATGGGATATGCTGAGTACAGTATTATTTCTGTATGACCCTCAGTTTTGCCATATATGGGATTCTTAGAATGGAGGAAAATGCAAAGTACAAACACAGTTACTAGTGCAATGGGAAAAGACTGCTTCATGGATTTTGTTCATTTCAATATAAACAATCTTTGCACAATGTGGACATTTAATGACTGGTTGGAGCATCTGTATCAGATTAAAGATAAAATCACACATTGTTCATATTTGTTGTACCACTTTTAGTGCATCAAATCTTTTTTTATGCAGACTTAGTGTCTGCTTTATGCAAACTTCACAAGAGTGTGTCCTGGCTTACCTCCAAACAATCAGAATTAAGGACTGACTATTCTTAATGAATCAATCACTATTTTAAGTTAAACTGATTTCCAGCACTATTTAACACTATTCCCCTACATGGCACCTATTGCAAAGTAAACAGATTTCCAGCACTTTCTAACATTCCCCCACATGGCATCTACTGCACAGTGTAAACTGAATTACAGCACTATTTAACACTATTCCAAATGAATTAATCACTGATCTTTAAATTTAACTGAGTACCAGCAGTATTTAACACTATTCCCCCACATGGCATCTATGAACAACTACTGCATATTCTAAACTTTCTGAGTGTGGCCATTCATACATAACTTTGAACTTCCATCTAGAAGCTTAATTTCTTCCTTCTTCTTGCTGGTCCACCATAAGGCAAAAGATTATTACAGTTTTAATTAATAATGTGAAACCACTGAGAGTATATGACATCCCTAAGATGGAATTCCAGTCTATTAGAGGTTTACCCAAGTGTCATTACTGCTAGCAAATTAATGAAGGGTTGACTCAAACAATAATGTTAACTACATAAATTGCTTCAGGGTACAAAACAATGACTAAAAGAACTGGACTGCATGTAACCATAATTTCAGCTGCTAGTCCGCTTTGTTCCTTGCAGGGGCCCCAAGTGGCCAAGTGGTCTAAAGCACTCACCATTACAGTTCACTGCCATCTCACCTCTGTCTGCATGGGTTCGAGTCTCAGGCTCGGCCAATGTGGGTATGTGAGAAAGCTTGCCAGTAGCGTCTCATGGGTCAGTGGTTCTTTCTGGGGTTTTCCCTGGTTCTTCCTTCACCATTTATACTGGCTGCCATGTATAGCCTACATTGTGCTGAAAAATGGCGTTAAACCCATAACAACAACAACAACTGTTTCTTGCAGGCATCTGAGGTTGTAAACTTGGTTTGGATAACTACAACTGGAAATACTGCCAAAATCACACTGGTGCAGGGGACATCTGGAATATTAGAGCTTTCATATGTAGTCACCATAAAAATATAATGCAATCTTCCTGGTCAACACCTTACCATAAGGAGTCGAACTCTGGATGCTGACATTGTCCTGTTACTATTGTTGCTGATTTCAGCATTCAGAATAATGGAATCCCCTGGTACATATCCCCTTCTGTCAATTTGAAAATGGGCAGAGATAGGTCCAGTTCTGCAGCAAAGACAACACAAGTACTTCTGATTCTGTCCTTGTTGTGGCACCTGAATTCAAACATTTAAACAGCATATGAGGGTAAGTTTTTAGTTTGATTCTTTAAAGCTTAATAGTACTGCATGAGTTTTGTTAATGACAACAGATTTATTTCACCTTCTCACAAGGATAAACTACCCTTTTCCACTTACAAAAAATTCTTTAAATCTGCTTCAAAAAATACCAAGGTAGATCATTCCATACATCTAGTCTCTGACTGGTGTTATGAAATTTGGCAGGTACTGCAGAAATTAATATCACCCACAGATTTAGAAATTCTTGATAGGGTAAGTTTTAGATGGTTGTGAGATATCATAAATTTTATACATAACCGGTTATCACAATTTTTTTTTCTTGGGTATAAATGGCTGTGGATGAGAATATGTTAGGTTACAAGATTGACTGGGTTTTTTTTTTGTTTTAACATCACTTTCAACACATTATTGGATATCTTATGTGTAGGCACATACAAATGTAACAAAATAAAAGAGTGAAGTCAACAAGCTTTGTAAATTTTAACAAAATAATTTATTTCCCTAGAAAACAAGATAAAAAATATGAAATAGGACTTACGGTTTGTGAAAACAGTTCAAAAATTAATCCTAAAATTGAGAAATATAAGTCCTATCACTAAACAGTTCTAATTGAATCCAGGTTCGAATCTCTGTGAAGTTCCAATATGGAAGATGATGACATCAGATGAGGTCATTGTACTGATGGCAACAATTCCTAGCTGAAACACAATTTATAATGTTCTGTTTAGAATTCCAGAATAAATTTCCACTGAATATCTTTGTCCCTGAAAGTTTATAAAAAAAGAACACTTGTTTTTGTTTTCTAGAGAATATGAATAATTAAATCCCAAAAAATAGATGAACTTCAGAAAAACTGGCAACAACAATAAAAACCTCTTGAACCCTCAAGGTTTAAAATACGACTGATAAATCTACTAGACAGCGTCTGTTTTAAGCCGCGATTTTAGATCACATGGTGGCTCACGTGATGGGCTACTTGATCATTAACTGGAACAGCGCAGTAGAAAAAAAATGCCAATTATCATGTAAGCAAGAACAGCCCTATCTAAGAATCAGATTCCCACACTGGAATAAATTAAAAAAAGAAAGGCTGTTTACAATCCTGCTAACAGGTGGGCCAAACATGACCTTGGTAATAGCCAATCATTGTCACTTAGTGTTTACAATACATCTCAACCAATGTGAGCTAAAAATACTGATAATGTAATATCTTTTACGTTCAAATCAGGTCAAAACAGAGAAGTGATTTTTTGAAAATAGTCATATCCCATGAAAATTATCATTTAATAAAATGTAACGAAACAAAAATAAAATTAAAAAAAAGAATTTAAAACTAACGCACAAGTAATTTAATTACATATTCGTAACAGCTATATCATGCAGAGGAAATGGGCGCTAAGTACCTTTTCCAATGACACAATGAAGCAGCTGACCTGGACTGAAAAATGATTAAGAATTTAGCATGTTTAATAGATGCTGAATGACAAGTAGTAAATTCTGAAAAGGACTGCCATAAAATGGAAGTGTCTGACAAATCTGATGCAATAAATTGATATGAAAGGGATCATAGTGTCTATCTAGGTGTAAAGGTCAGTCCATACAATGTGTGTTGGAAGCCCATACACTGTCTGTGTGTTGAGCAGCCAATACAATCTCTATGTGTTGGGCAGCCAATACAGTCTCTATATGTTGGGCAGCCAATACAATGTCTATGTGTTGGGCAGTGAAAGTACTATATGCAGCCAATACAATCTCTATGTGTTGGGCAGCCAATACAATGTCTATGTGTTGGGCAGTCCAAGTACTATATGCAGCCAATACAACCTCTATGTGTTGGGCAGTCAATATAATGTCTATGTGTTGGGCAGTCCAAGTATTACATGCAGCCAATACAATCTCTATGTGTGGGCAGTCCAAGTACTACTTGCAGGCCAATACAATCTCTATGCATTGGGCAGTCCAAGTACTACTTGCAGCCAATACAATCTCTATGCGTTAGGCAGCCAATACAATCTCTATGTGTTGGGCAGTCCAAATACTATATGCAGCCAATACAATCTCTATGTGTTGGGCAGCCAATACAATCTCTTTGTGTTGGGCAGCCAATACAATCTCAATGTGTTGGGCAGTCAATATGATCTCTTTGTGCTGGGCAGTCAATATGATCTCTATGTCTTTGTCAGCCAATACAATGTCTATGTATTGGGCAGCCAATACAATGTTTATATGTTGGGCAGGCCAAGTACTATATGCAGCCAATACAATCTCTATGTGTTGGCCAACCAGTACAGTCTCTATGTGCTGGGCAGCCAATACAATCTCTATGAGTTAGACAGCCAATGCAATGTCTATGTGATGGGCAGTCCAAATACTATATGCAGCCAATACAATGTCTCTATGTGCTGGGCACCCAATACAATCTCTATGTGCTGGGCAGCCAATACAATGTCTATGTGTTGGATAGTCCAAGCACTATATGCAGCCAATACAATCTCTATGCGTTAGGCAACCAATACAATGTCTATGTGTTGGGCAATACAAGTACTATATGCAGCTATGTGTTGGGCAACCAATACAATCTCTATGTGCCTGGCAGCCAATACAATGTCTATGTGTTGGGCAGTCCAAGTACTATATGCAACCAATACAATCTCTATGTGTTGGGCAGCCAATACAATGTCTATGTGTTGGACAGTCCAAGTACTATATGCAACCAATACAATCTCTATGTGCCTGGCAGCCAATACAAAGTCTCTGTGTTGGGCAATCCAAGTAATATATGCAGTCAATACAATCTCTGTGTGTTGGGCAGCAAGTGCAATGTCTATGTGTTGGGCTGTCCAAGTACTATATGCAGCCAATACAATGTCTATGTGTTGGGTAGCCAATACAATCTCAATGTGTTGTAAGATCATACAACATCAACATGCTGGGCAGTCCAAGTACTACTTGTAGCCAATACAATCTCAATGTGTGGCGCAGCCAATACAATGTCTGTGTTGGGCAGCCAATGCAATCTCTATGTTGGACAGTCCAAGTACTACCTGCAGCTAATACAGTCTCTATGTGTTGGGCAAGCAATACAATCTCTATGTGCTGGGCATCCAATACAATCTCTATGTGTTAGGGCAGTCCAAGTACTATACGCAGCCAATACAGTTTCTATGTGTTGGGCAGTTCAAGTACTATATGCATCCAATACGATCTCTCTGTGTTGGACAGCCCAAGTACTACTTGCAGCCAATACAATTTCAATGTGTTGGGCAGCCAATACAATCTCTATGTGTCTGTGTGTTGGGCAGCCAATACAATGTCTATGTGTTGGGCAACCAATACAATCTCTATGTGTTGGGCAGTCCAAGTACTACTCGCAGCCAATACAATCTCTATGTGTTGGGCAGCCAATACAATGTCTATGTGTTGGGCAGTCCAAGTACTATATGCAGCCAATACAAAGTCTATGTGTTGGGAAGGCAATACAATGTCTATGTATTGGGCAGGCAATACAATGTCAATGTGTCGGGCAGCCAATACAATCTCTATGTGTTGGGCAGCCAATACAATGTCTATGTGTTGGGCAGTCCAAGTACTATATGCAGCCAATACAACCTCTATGTGTTGGGCAGTCAATATAATGTCTATGTGTTGGGCAGTCGAAGTACTATATTCAGTCAATACAATGTCTGCGTGTTGGGCAGGCAATACAATGTCTATGTGTTGGGCAGGCAATACAATGTCAATGTGTTGGGAAACCAATACAACCTCTGTGTGTTGGGCAGTCCAAGTACTACTTGCAGCAGGATGGTGTATCTCACTGACAGCCAACAATGTTAGAATTTTTAGAATTAATTCATCTGAGTCCAAGGGCTTACATCACCTATGCATAAATAAAATCAAAACACTTTATATTTTTTGTTTGGGTTGATATTAATATAAAAGTGGGGAAAAAAATCATTACATTGTGTGTTAGCAGAGTGGATGAAAATATTCTAACCTGTCTGATTCCTTTTCATAGATCATCTTTAATTTAGACTCAAACGTAATCAAACTGGATGAAAATTTCCACCCACCCTACTAGAACACACTGTATATACTAGAACACACTGTACCTACTAGAATATACTCACTAGAATAAACTAACTACTACAACAATATACCCTACTAATAAAGATGTCAACTTGTACTCAGGTACCCACCCATTAATAATAACCCAGGTAATAAAATGAACCACTGGGTACCCATTACAAAAAAGTGTATTCAAAGTTCATATCGAGACACAGAATAACGATTACCGTTCGAGGCTCATGTCGTGTGCGCATTTATTCATCATCACAGGGGCTCGTATGGTTGCATACAATGTACTTGTCATACATGTACTATATAATAATACAAGGGAGGACACTTCTCTCCTTTCTCGTGCGATCTTATTAAGAATCAATGCTAATATTTAAAGCTTGACCATCCTAACTTCATGCCTGTCCATGGTTCATGTGCCATATTTATTGCGACTTACACGTGCTTGTTTAGAGATCCTGATGATATTTAGTAGGTCAATACCTTTCATTGACAGCAACAGTAAGTACTGATTAAGAAATTTTAGCCTCAAGTTTGTGGCCCTGGAGTGAGTATTAGCTGTTCAAGTCAGGGCCACTATTCATATTTTGTTATGTATACATAATTTAATTACTTGTTTGTTAGTTTTAAATTTTTTTAATTTTGTTTTATTCCATTACATGTTATTGTAATGATAACTTGGTCTACTGGATTTGATATTATTTTTTTTTAGAAATTCAGTTCAGTTCTGTTTGACCTGATAAACAACCAGTAGTTGAAACAGTGTATCTAGTTTCTGATCTTGGTTCAGAAATCAGATAGAATTCTAGTAAACAACTTTTTTTTAAAAAAATGTTATTCATTCTAAGAGTAAGATTCATTCAGTGGAATCAAGGCCATACCTAGAGTATGTGATAATTAGCATGTAAAAAAATATTTGACATTGTTCTAGAAGGTGACCACGTGACCCTCATACGGAATTCTGTTTTGCATCTTAACTTACTGCATAACCATTTTCTTGAGAAGAACTAACTAGTTGGGCTAAAAATCTTCGACACTTAAAGGTGTCTTGTTGTGACCAGTTCGAGTTGAATTTTTATTTTATGGAATTATTGATTCTTTCCCTGGAAAATACTAGTGCTCATACAGAAATTCTTGGTCAAGGAAATTTATCAAAATTTATTCAGAAATTCTAAACTGGAATATTATTTTCTGTGATTCAACAAGGAACTGTTGACACGGCAACACTTTGAAGGTCACGATATACGTCATCGCCCTCCATTTTGATTTCATTGGGACTCGAACACAGATTCATTTAGGACTTTACATTGATAGGGCTTCTATTTTTTAGTTCTTGGATTAATTTTGGATTTGACTCATAAACTGTAAGTCCTTTTTCTCATTTTTACCTTGTTTTTCTAGGGAAATAAATTACTTGTTAAATTTTACAAAGGTTGTTGTCTTCACTCTTTTCTTGTTACTTTTGTACGAGCCTAGACACATAGCAATTTGTTCAGTGGACTCTTTTATATTAGCGGGAAACCCAAGACAGATATTTTTGTCACGGCAAAGGCAACACAAAAACTTAGTTATCATAACATGCACTTCTTATACCATGTTAGGAAAAAAGGAACAAAATGGACAACTGTACAGAATGAAATTTTTCATTGAAATATTTAAATTTAATGGAAATCTTTGTTATTTAATAACACTAAAAAAAATCCAACAAAAATTTATGTGTGTAAATATGATAATTTTGGCATTAATTTTTATATAAAACAGTTCCACAAAAACAGACAGGATTCTTGAATGTGAAACCACTTGTTATAGATTCAATCTATTTTGATACTACATCCACAGCAGAACAGTCTAAACTGAAATAAATGGTGTCAGATAACATTAAAAAAAGGGCTTTATCGATGTGGCTGTTGGATGTTATATGACTGAAAAATATTGAGGTGAGGGATTTTGTTAAACTTAAAAATATGTTGCACTGGACCATCATTAATTAAGGGACAAACCATGGCAGGTCAAGGACACTACAATAGTCATCATCTGTGGACTTCACAACTATTCACGAAAGTTACTGTAGACATGTAGACTTGTTAAAGTGACTATTATGCATAAATAATTTATCCATTTCTCTGATGTCTACACTCTTGTATCAACTACTAATCCACATGGATTTAGCCAGTTTGTGACAAATTTTAACTGCAGATCCATGAAAGTAGCAAAAATAAATGTAAGTTTTTCATACAGTTTTCTATAATTATGGCATGTAAATATACAGACTGCTCTTTTTATGCTCAGATTATGCTTTTTGCCACTTATATTAGTAGTAATTACACTTATACATCTTTTGGGGGTTGGCATGTATGAACCTGTAACAAAGTAGTTCAAATTCACATTTGATAAAATTTCCCTTGATTGGGTACCTGGGTAACCGATTGTTAGGAGTTTGACATCTCTATCTACTAAAACACCCTGTAAGTACTGGAACAACCACCCTACCAGCATACAATGTATTTACTGGAACACAAATCCTTCTAAAACACCCACCTACTAGAATTCTTTGTAACCACTAGAACACCTACCCTACTAGAATACCATGTATCTACTAGAACACCTGCCCTTCCAAAACATCCACCTAATACAATTCTCAGTAACTACTAGAACACCCACCCTACTAGAATTCTCTGTAACTACTAGAATACCCACCCTGCCAGAATACCATGTATCTATTACAACAACACCCTACTAAAACACTCACCTACTAGAATTCTCTGTAACTACTTAAACACCCATCCTATTTGGATACCCTGTAATTACTAGAACACCTTGTAACTGTAACTACGTTTATGTCTGAGGATGTTACAACTCTGGTTTTAAAGTAAGCAACGGAGAAGACAAAAACCAACAAGTTTATTATATTTTCAACAAATTATTTATTTCCCAAGAATATAAAGTGAAAATTTAAAAAAAAAACTTACATTATAGTGAATTAAAACCCAAATAGTCCTAAAAGTTTTGTCACAGGTCCAAAACTATATAGTATTCTAAATGAATTCCAATGTGCTGATGTATCAATAGCCTGGAATGTGGTTATGTGCTAACAGTCTCAGTGTATTGCAATGCTATAATCCAAAATGTATTTAAATGAAATCACAATAATTCCAAAATTGTAATTCAGTCAGAAAAGTCTATGAGAACTTTGTAATTACAATAATTTAAATAAATAAATCCTCTTAAATTTATTAATGAACTGATTTCACTACATATTTTAAGACAGGAATGATTAATTCTGATGTAACCAACCTAAATATAAAAATCTAAGACACAATATGAGAACCAGGATGAGGGTCAAAAGTTCACTTCCAGAACATTCTAAGTTGTAAGCAAGGTCAGGTCTTTAACATAAATTTTATGAAAGATCATGACAAATATCATGTAGACCAGAAATTTCCAAAGGGAAAACCAATGTCCTAAACTCTGCTACAAGCAAACACTTTTACCTACAAGTAATAATATATCTTAAAATATAATTGACAAAATTAGCTATGTAATATGTTGTTTACAAAATGACCCCTACAGTCTATAATCATAAAACAAAAGCCAGCACACAATACAAATTAAATATCAGTGCATAAAAATACCAATTTATGTGGTTTTGCAAAATAAATTTTCATTACCACTTAAACTGAATAATTGGAAAAGAGGTTGCATACATACAAAGTTAACTTCAAATTAGGCCAAAAAGAAAGTGTCCTAGATCTTGGACATACCAGTGCTTAAATTGATAGGATTCTGACTCTATCCAAGGATAAGCCATATATAAGGTCTGAAAATAAAAGAAACAGCAAAACCAGATATATGTTGCAGAAACTACCATGTCTATGGACAGACAGACAAATATATGCACATCACAAACGTTATATCCCTGTGCACCTTCAATCAGGGGGACAAAAAGATAATGATGGAATGATCATCATTAGTTTATCTATATTAGACTGGACAAATAATTTTAGAGGCACTCAAAGAGAATGGCACTCTACAGGCTGAAAATTTTTCCAATAATTCAAGATAAAACCATTACTTCCTTTTAATTGCCGAATGTTGAAACCTTCTATCATATACTTAAGCAACAACATAATTTTCAAATTTAGCTGTGGTGGTGGACATATTGATATGACTTTCCATTTTGAAGAAGTAATGATATCAAGATTTTCAAGATGGCTGCCAAGTTGGCCATATTGGATACAAATTGGCCCCATTTTTCCATTTAGTACTAACCATACATCATATTAAGTTTTTTTGGGAGAAAGCATAATACCAATATGACCAGCCATCTAGAAGCAGTAATAACAAGATTTTCAAAATGGACATTTGTAGTGGGCATATTAGAAGTTTCACTGATAACAAACAAGAAATCAATTAGTAACAGTGGTGGCAATATTGGATGTGCAAGTGGCACCATTGTCGTTTAGGACACAGAAATCTGGTGAAAAACTATTGGCAATATTACTTGCATTCAGGGGGATTAGCAACAACAAGATTTTCAAAGTCGATATCGTAGCAGCTATATTAGACATCAGACTGGCATCATTTTCATTTAGGCACAACTAGACTTCATAAGAAATCTTTCAGTGAAAACCTCATTTTGATAAGACCACCTATTCAGAGGGAGCAGCAATAGCAAGATTTTCAAAATGGCTATTATGAAGCCATCCTGGACATCAGATTGGAACCATTTTTATTTAGGACCAACTAGATAATATAAGAAGCCTTTTAGTGGAAACCTGATGTTGATAAAACTATCCATTCAGGAGGAGTAGCGATAACAAGATGCTCAAGATAGCCATTATGAAGCCATACTGGACATCAGATGGAACCATTTTCATTTATGACCAACTAGATATTATAAGAAGTCTTTTAGTGAAAACCTCATGTTGATAAAACTATCCATTCAGGAGGAGTAGTACATAGATTTTCAAGATGGCCACTGCTGTGGCCATATTGGACATCATATCTGCACCATTTTCAATTAAGAACAACTAAACATCATATGAGGACTTTTAGGAGGAGTAGCAATAAGAAGATGCTAACGATGGCCACTGTGGCTGCCATATTAGACATTAGCTTGGCACCATTATCATTTTTCAAAATGGCAGCAGTGTCTGCCACGGTGAATGTGCCATCAGCACCTACAATCTGGATATCACAAGTCTTCTAGTGAAAACCCCATGTCAATATGACTTTTACTCAGGAGGAGTAGAAATAAAAATATGTTCAAGATGGCTGTTGTTGCAAAAGTATTTGACATCAAATCATTACCAGTTTCATTTAAGACCAACTAAACACGACAAGTCTTTCTGTGAAAAGCCCATGTTCATATAACCATCCATTCCTCTGGAGTTCCAATAACAAGATTTCAAAATGGCCATTGTGGCATCCCAATTAGACATCAGCTTCACATCATTTTCATTTAACACAACCAAACATTACATGATGAAGTCTTCCGTAAGAAGCTCATGTGAATGTGACTTTCCAATGTGACAAGAATTTCAAGAATGCCACTGTAGTGGTCATATTCGACCTCAGATCAGTACTAATTTCATCTACTACTAACTAGATATCATAAAAAGTCTTTTAGTCTTTCTGTAAAAATTAGATGTTGATACCACCACCCATCCATAAGGAGTAGTGATAACAATATTCTCAAAATGTAGGCAGTGCCAACCATGCTGGATGTGAGAGTGGCATCATTTTCATTTAGGACCAATTAGACATCATAGGTCTTCTGAAGAAAACCAGAAGGCTTCTGATGGTGGCAGCATCATATTGTGGTGGTGGCCCTTGCTGAACATCCTATCTGCACTGTTTGCATTTGGGACTAACCAGAGATAATATGAAGTTTTCTGGTGAAAACCAGAAGGCTTCTGATGGTGGCAGCATCATATTATGGTGGTGGCCCTTGCTGAACATCCTATCTGCACTGTTTGCATTTGGGACTAACCAGAGATAATATGAAGTTTTCTGGTGAAAATCCCATATCAATATGACTTTCCATTCAGGGGAAGTAACAAAAAAAAAACAAGATTTTCAAGATGGCTTCTATGGTGATTATACTAGATTTCAGACAGTACCATTTTATTCAGGACCATCTAAACAACACAAGAAGTGTTTTCTTCAAAACCAAATGCTGATATGATCATACATGTATACGGACTAATTATCAAGATTTTCAAGATAGCTGCTACAGTAGCCATACTGGATGCCCTAGTGGCACCATTTTCATTTAGGACCAACTAGACCATAGGATGAATGTAGGTGTAAAGTTTCATGGCAATCCTCAATGTAGTAGGGCTTGGAATAAGAATAACAAACTCATGCTAATTGATAGATAACAGACAACAGACCATCCTGTAAGCTCTTCTGGTGTACAACCAACAAAGGTAAAAAAAATCAATCAATGACTTCATCAATGAATCAAGCATGAATAAAATATTTTTGAACACATAAATTCATCCAGGATTTAGCATACCAGACTCATGACTGTAACGGAGGGCTTTAAAACATTAAAGCCTCCTTAATTGATTTGGCGATCGTTAACTAGGGGATGACCTCCCATGGTGTTATTGCCCAGTGTGGACAGATAGATGGAACGTTAACAGATAACTGAGCAAGGCTATTGAAAGAAATAAACAACTACGAGCTCCCTTTACCAATAAATAAAAGAAATTTAATCAATTAATACATAACCAGAATTTCACTTTCAATCCAACATATTTACTAAAAATAAATTTAATCAATTAATCCATAACCAAAATTCCACTTTCAATCCAACAGATTTACATTGATAGAATTTAGTCGCAGTGTTCAATTTACATCATGTTACGAGTGGTGAATTAAAGAGTACAATTCCACACTTGACAGCATCACCTGACGTCTCTCTCTCCTCTGGTCTTGTATTTCCACGTCTAATGTGTATGCTTTGGTCCCCTTTTCTGACCCTGATTCTTCCGACCTCTCTTAGATGCGGACTTCCCTCTGACTTATCGGGTTTTCCTTTTTTCTCGGAAGGGTATAAAACTGTTCCCTTAAATACAAGAGTATGGCTCAGCTAGACAAGTTTCACCACTTATCTGTATATATATATAAACTCTCTTTGTTCGTATTCAGATTAGCAATTCACAATGCATAAATTCTGACATAATGTGATCTTAACAAATAACCGTCCTTACAGATTTCTGTATTTCAGTAAGGTACACCGTTATATTTAGTACAAAGGACCTTAGCTCGACAGTTCATTGCCCTCACTGCACGGCAATTGATTAGAAATTACCACGTGCTCTATACAGACAAATGCGACCGTATATACCAGCATACATTACTATACGTCTTATTTACATTTGACTAGTCAATTCTGTTCAATAAAATAAATGCTCAATTACTTATGGCATAATATTCACTAAATCTAGCTACAGTAACCAATAACCTGCAAGATCATTTAAGCATTGTGAAATCATATATAAATATACAATTGTCATTAACTCACGATAACAGCATCATCCTACACAGGAAATCAATTCATATATCATAAGAAATATGACACATCTGCATATTAGGGTTAATTCATAAATCCCTATGAAATACTGCATATCTGAACATTCCTTTGGATTACATCATAAATCCCTATGAAAATGCTACACATTGAATATTTGATTACATGCAATCCATCAATTCTATCAATGAACTAATAACTGTTAAATTAAAAAATTAAATTGCATAACACTCTAACATATCAACAGAGTCCTACGAAATGAAAACACGATACATGCACGAATCATAAGCATATCAACACATTTGCATAAAACCAAACAAATGAAGTAGAATATTATATGGAAACTAAAATTGCATACCTCAATGCTGTTTCTTTCCACACAAACTGTGCGTCCTAGCACTATTGCCTTTCTTTCCCTTTTAAGACAGCTATCTGGCTTCTCTATGAGGGAAAACACTATTCTCAAGTTTCCCAAGGAGTCGGACCTTTTGTCTTCTCACAAGGCAAAATCGGACTGAAAAAATTTGTCTAAAGTTGCTCCTATAAATTCTCAGTCTCCCAAAGTGTATGCCTAAATGTTTTCTGACAAATCAGAAACAACTGTTCCTAAACCTTTCCCCAAAATAATCATGTCTTTCATCAGATTTTAACAGCCTAAAATATGCTGCAATTAGTTTTCCTTTGAAGATCAATTATTTGACATAAAGTCTCCTCCAACTGATACGGTCGGTAATTCTAATGTACTCTCTGTCACTACCATTACGATGACTCGGTCAATTCCACTGAAGCTTAAACGCAGACCCTTTTATGTTTCAGAGATGAAATAAGAGAAATATCAGTGAACTTTCTCAAGACCTTTCCGGCTTGACTATGATAACTTCAATGCACAATTTATTCAACCTAAAGTTTCAATAAGTCTTCAAAATTCACCACATTACAATGACCATGGGTTTGGGTTTGAATCCTAACATCAGATCAGCCTGGGTGGGCTACCATTGTGTCCCTGGGTAAAGAATTTTACTCCATTTCCTCTGCACAAATAATCTTCAAGTGTTACTCTGTCATAAAACAAAAACAGAACCATCAATCCACCAAGGTTATTCTCATTAGCAGCTTGCAATGGGCTTAAAAACATTTCACTTATACACACTGCAACACTGTAGTGGTTTAATTTAACAACAATGCTGCATCAATCAACCAATGAAAAAAGAGTCACTATGTAATTTCAGGATGAGAAGTCCTTGACTCTTCACTTGTGGAATTCAGCCTACACGTGAGAGTCCCAGGCATAAACTTAAGAGTCCACACTTTCACAATGATAAAAAGGAAAATGAAAAAAGCACATGCTCATTATTATAATATCAGGATTGAACTCTAAGCCATTTTTAACATCACACTACAAAGAAATTATTGTTCAGTGAACAGAATGTAAGTTTAAACATTCACAAAGATTTATACATTTTTTTACCCCTACAACAATACTATAAGCCAAAAATAAACTAATACAATAAAATTGTCAACAATTAGTTTCAATCCCAAGAATGACCACTCAAAGTGCTGTGTAGTTTTCTCTACAGGTAAAATTGCTTCTCCATTACCATATATATAAACAGGAATTATCATCATTAAATTAAACAAAGAATAAAAAAAAAGTATACCAAGTAGCATATGTGCAAAAAACAATTCAGACTAAATGTTAATTACAGTAGCAAATAGTGCTAAATGCCTTAAGAGTTGACCCTAAGGAATAAACATGGGATATAATGTGGGCTCTTTGGGAAAAATATGAATTAATCTTGGTACATGTATGGTACTTTAATACATATAGCTAGAGACTGCAGATTTTAACTGTTGTCAAGATGGATTCATGCAAGCTTAATATATGGATACTCAAATATCACCAACCAAATGGAACTTTCACCTGTTGTGTATCTTTTTTTCTTCCTTTTGTTGGCTCATTTTCATTACAAGACTGTTCTCCAAAAATGAATTTGGCAACTCATTTTTACGAGACAACATATGTGTCTGCACTCTTCTGAAAAGTCTCTAATGATAATGTGGTGTACAGTAGAAATCACACGTACTTAAATGCAGTTATTATTGTTACGGTATAATCAGACTCTGAGTAAGCTTTCATTACATTCATGATTTATATTTGCATCATCACCAATTTAATTTAAACACTGTTACAACAAAATAGGGCATCATCTGTTTGGCAGTCGATTGCAGATTCTTACATACTCAGTAGAAAATATTTTCCTTTGAAGTATATCAGAGTGGCATTTGAAGGGCCAGATAATTGCAATGGGAAGGATTAACAAAGACTAGCCCTTAGCTAGTCTTGCAGACTGGCTGCAGCTGACCAAAATACGAAAAGGGGGAGCATCCCTGGGGTAAATAAGTTGCATCACAGTGAGAAATGGTGCTTCCTCTGAAAATTTCATGTGTATTTGACCTGGAAACTCAGGTCCCTATGAGCTTAAATGAGCATTTAACAATTCAAAGAGCATCTGAATCACTCTGGGCTTTATCTGCATTACCATTAAACCTCATTCTACTGGAACAATTGGTTGAAGCGTTGGAACAATTCAAGTGCTGCTCAAGTTAAACAAAACCAGCCATGATAAATAGCATTTTGGGACAGCCATGATAAATAGCACTTTGGGACAGCAATGATAAATAGCACTTTGGGACAGCCATGATAAATAGCACTTTGGGACAGCAATGATAAATAGCATTTAGTGCCTTTAGGACAGAACAATATTTCACTAACATCGCTGATATCAAAACAGGAGGCAAAAAACTTACATTGAATCATGCGTGTTTTTCATGTGGACTAAGACTGGAAACTAGTTTCTGCCCGTGATTTTACTAAGCAATATTTGCCAAAAACAATTTGGCGCATCCAAGACATTAAAGTATTAGCAATTTAACTCAACTAATTTTCTTTTTTTGAGCTGTTTTAATTCCTTCAAACACTCTGGCCACTTGTAGAGATGGACTGTCATGCAAAGCTTCAATCAAAAAACCTTAAGTATTCCAGATGCCCATAATGTAGAATAGTGAGATTGCTTACAGTTGCGGTGGGTTCTTGGTTAAGATCCAGCACACTAATTATGGTAAAGACTTTCTTGGTGGTGTGGTCAAACTTCCATGGTTTATCAATGGTCCCCATCAAGTAGTACCGTATATCTCCAGTGAGACTCTCATAAGAGGGAGGCAAATTTGTAGGCAGTTGAAAAACAAAGGGAAAAGTATGTCTTCCCGCCTGAAGATTTGTGGTATCATTTCCTGAAAAAAATTGACTTTAAGTGGCATTTTATCTTGTGAAATATGATCTGGATTTTGTAAACAATCAATGGCAAAACTCTGCAGTACTCATGAACGAACAGAACTCAGTGGTACTCTTGAATGAACAATCTGGAAGTTTCACTCAATCATATACATAGCATTACACCAACATTAATATTTCCATGTAAAGGAAATTTCCTTGGGATCTTTTGCATATCTATATGAAAACAAACATGCAAAACTTGTAAGTGATTTTATGTGTAGCCATTTCACAGGGTTGGTAAGTCTTAAACCAAAAGACACTATGCAGCAGTTGTTACAGTATTTCTGCCATGAAAATACCAGAGAACCAGTCTAATACTTTTGTCAAAAAGCAAGGAGGTGTTTTGTACCATTATGTATATCTATATTTTATGTAACTTCTGGTACATAATTTTATCTGAGTTTTTATAATTTTTATTCATAGCTGTAAACTGTACAGAATATCTTTAGTTAGTTTAGCCTACATGACCTGAATCTGTTAAAAGCATAGTATTGCATGGGATCCATACATAGACACCTACGTATGTGTTGACAATTATCAATAATAATCTTAATAGTAAGACTTAAATGGCACTTTTAGTTTAATTTCTCATTGGCTGATGGGGTTTTGATGTTTCTAGAAGGATTCAGTACCTTCCCATTGGTTGGGCTAGGTCACATGAATAGGCAAGTTTGACACAAAATAAGTAATGTATTCTGTCACATAGGGTCTAATATGAAATACAGTCACAACAGAAAGTGCATATAAAGATAGAACTGTGCAGTCAGTTTCATTCTGATTTTGGAGTCATTCACATTTCTTGTGTTTCTTTTGTAAGTCTGCAGACAAGTTTTATGCTGTACTAAGATATTTATTTGAGAGGAAAAACATTTGTTTGGACTGTTCAGTGGAAACACAAAGTGCCCATTATTTCGACTTTAATATTATTCTGGAACTGTTATAAATTACTCTAAGGAATTCTGGACAACAGCATCTTTACAATGTTACTGTTCTTAGAGGACCATTACATTTCTGGTCTTGAAATTTATAAAGAACTTTTCATTCATTTTGGACTTTCATAGACCTTTATAAGGATTAGTCTGGATTCACTACATAGTACTATAAAGTTCCACTCACAGTTTCATTTATAACTTTGATAATTAAATTGTATCTTTAAGTTTTACAAAACTTGTTGGTTTACTTTCTTCTGTTACTCAGTTTGAGACCAGTCATAACAGTATCTGGTAATGATATTTTATGTAAACAGTGAATAAATTTATGTAACAAGATGATCAGGGCATGAATATCATGACCATGTTTCAATCGTTACAATAAAACATGTGACCTTAACCCCAAGGTCAATTAAGCACATCACAAAATCCATCAAGGACTTCAAGAAATATAAGCAAAGGACAAAACTTTAACCAAAACCTTGAAGTAAATTTTCTATGTGAACATCACCACAATATCAAACAGATAAGCAGTCATGTTGCAGAAAGAATTATATTAGCTTCATAATCAATCATTTCAAGTATGAATAAAATCCATAAAGGGGTTTAGCAAATGAAAAACCTTAAACCTACACCTTAACACAAATCTTCTATGAACGTGGCTTTGACCCAAAAGTTAAAGAAGCAAGGGAACATGTCACTGAATGAATTGTCAAAGCGTCATAATGATTTATGCCAAGAATGATGAGAATCTATCAAGGAGTTTTGAAAACATATGCAAATGAAAAACCTCAGGCCAAAACCTTAAACAACTCTTTATGCCTGCATTGGAATAGTGACTGCTATGTCTTCATTATGAATGCACAGCAAATATACCAACAGTAAAACATGGAAGATAAATATGTCAATATCTCTTCTTCCTAGACGCGTCTATTTAATGACATCTGTAAACTTCAGTGAAGTCTCTTATACAGCTGCTTGTAAATACATTGCTATAAATAAATAAGAAATAACATTATCTGAATATTTCACATAATACATGCATTTCAAGTTTTATTTCTAGAAACAAAAGAACTCAAGAACAACCATCAAACTCACCATTTTAAAAATGATTTTATTTAATAGCACTGAATAAAAGAATGAAGTGTACAGAACTTTGGACAAACAAAATGACATTTACCCAAACTCACCATTTTAAAAATGATTTTATTTAATAGCACGAATAAAAGAATGAAGTGTACAGAACTTTGGACAAACAAAATGACATTTACCCCTAGGAAAGATTTTCATTACTCCATTAATTGTTCTTACAAGTATAATCTAAGATTGCCTTTCAGTCTGAGTTATACAGGCTACTGAAGCATCATTGAAGCCAAACTCTTAATTCTAAAATATGGGTTACTGCTTTTTGGAAATAGCTCCCAATTATCACTAACAACTCCAAATTATAACTAAGGTACAACTACAATTAAAGATGCCATAAACTAAGGATCTTTATAGAATAATTCATTTAGGAAAGGTGAAATTATGTAACCTTTATGACATGCTTGACTGCATACTGTTAAAATATAAAAATGTCAAATACTTTTTTTTTACAAATTCTGATCGAGTGCAAAGATAAAACCTGTACCGAAGTAAAAAATTAGTCAGCTGCTTACCTGGACCAAACAGCAGAGAATCAAAATTAAAATAGGTCTCTGTAGCACTGTAGTGATGTGTCTGTGTGCGTCTGTTTTTCCCCGACCCAGTTGAGTGGCTCTCTGTCCAATGTACATATGCACGACCATGACATTTAAGGCGGACACCTGAAAGAGAATGAAGCATATCAACCAAATCATCCTTATTACCATTCTTATATCATATAAAGAACTATGCATGTACAGTTACCTAACAGTACAATATACTGTACATCTCTCCTTCCATGGTTTTAATTACTCAGGAGAGGCTTATTTTTCCATTAATTAACGGGGAGGGGTGGTACAATTCAAACAAATTTATTTTGTATGAAAAAGTCTCATCCAATCTACTGCATTAGACGGCCAGTTTCCGATCACCAAGCATGTCTTGAAAAACAAAAACACTAATAACTGCCTCTTAGAATCAAAAGCCAGACTTTAATCTGCCTTCAGGCTATGTTCTATTATTTCTGAAGATTCACACATCCATAAATAATTATGAGAATGGATGCCACAACTGTACCTCAGACCCAAATTACCAAACTGCCTCAGAATTTGCCCAATGGATGCCACATCTGTACTGCTAACTGGAATTACTAAACTGTTTCAGATTTTGCCCATTTTTTTCAGTACCTATGGAAGAATGACATCTCAGTTATCCTTACAATAAATATATACCATCTCAATGCAGTGCATCTCAGTTGCCACAAGGTTTAATTTTTGCTTGCTCATTGATCATTTTTCCTTGCAAGACCATTAAATAACCACCTCAGGAAATACATTGACAAAATCAGTGCTAAAGTACATGGACATTTTTACATGAGGCCAATCAAAAGGTGTGATCCAGTGTGATATAGACTGGCTGTTGTGTGCTATGATGTTCCAATGCAAGCTCCACATATTGGAAAACATCCGTAATATTCTGCACATGATTGGACATGACATCCTCTTTTTTTGACAAAGATTAGTACCCTGTTACCATCGCAAAAGACCATAGCAATCAATATGGTTCTCACACTATTTTTAAAAGAAAGCAGGGGTCACACTACCAGGCGAAGTGGGTGACTAAATCACAAAAAAAAATTGTAAACTTTGCCTTCTTCTGCTTAAAAAGTGAAAATGACTTCACCCAGCGATATTTTTGGAGGTACACTGAGTGACTGTAGGTTCTGAGATGCTCCCTCACCTTAGCCAGGTAGTTTCAGCATTGTATTGTAGCTCAAGGCAAAATGTAGGCATGCATCAAGCCATCAAATAACTGGTGTTGATATTGATTGCACCCCAAACAAACTCTTGCACATTCAAAGGCATATGTTTTGATAGCTAACTGACCATTAACCCTTTCCTGAGTAAAATAGCAACTATCACTGCTTGATTTCTGGAAGTTATCCTTTTTTATGATAACATACACACCTGTGTTTCAAAACTTATTAAACAATAGTTATGTAAATAGCAATTTGAGTTGCAAAGAATAGAATTATTGATCTAAATATTTTAACTGCCATGTGTGCATTATTGTGTTCAGAACCAGAACCGTATTCAATACCAGACTAATATCCCAACTGAGCTTGATGCTCTTCTATCATTTATAAGAGCTAAATTCCTGATGATAAATATTTGTCAATAGCTAATGTTAGTTAAGCTGATGTTTTTGATATGCTAATTAACACATTAACCCCTGGAGGTTTTAGTCATTTTCGCCTGAAATGCGAGTAGGAAACACATTTTGGGGGCTATTTCTGAATACATCCTAATACATTGACCTCCAAGAGATTTTAGGTTAACCTAATGCCTAGTTGTGTTAGAAACATTGTTTTCTATTTTTTTTTTTTTTGCTTAACGGACCCATCATTTTCATGTCGAGACCACTCTTTATTCCAAATGCCCATCTTATCCTACTTTTTGCAAAGGTTCACCTGTCTGTGCGCAGTTCAGACCGGTCTGTCTTAGATCTGAGGCCAAAAAGTCTAAAATCCGAACACAAAATCGGATGCCGACCTCGGGCGAATTTCGGCTGGAAAAAAACTTGGGTCCAAAAAATTAAGTTTTTCCCTCTGTATGTTGTAGTGCAACTAGAGCATCCATATTATTTGGTATCATCGTAAAGCTACATCTGTCTATCTTTCTATAATACCATCCACTTTAGTGTGTCATACATGACCTTGACGCTACTGAGCTCAGAAGTTGGCTACCACCTCCTGCCGCGTAAACATGGCGCCAGGGGTTAATGAGTTAAGATGAATATTAATAAATCCTCTGGTCCAGACAGTACTAGTCCATGAATTCTTAAATTCTCTGGTCCAGACAGAACTGGTCCATGAATTCTTAAAATTGATGTGCCTGTAATAATAAATTCATTAACGCATATCATAAACTTAAGTATAATAAGTGATAATTTTCCAGATACCCTAAAATGTGAAAAGGTTACACCTATCATTAAGAAGGGAGAAAAGGAGGATCATGGGAATGACAGACCAACATCCAGTCTACCTATATTATCAAAATTAGTTGAAAAGCAAGTAACTAAGTAGGTCTATTAATTTTTTTAAACTTACTCTCTATTTCATAAGGAACAATCAGGATTTAGAAATTACATGTACCACTCATGCCAAACAGAACTTACCAAACTTACTCTCTATTTCATAAAAAACAATCAGGATTTAGAAATTACATGTACCACTCATGCCAAACAGAACTTACCAAATTAATTGATCTTTTGCTGAAGGAAATGGATAAAGGACATATGACTTGGATTGTTTTCCTTGACTTCAAGAAAGCCTTTGATCTTGTTGATCATAAAATTCTGCTGCAAAAGTTGAACTGTTAAAGATTTGACAATCCTTCTTTAAACAGGTTTAGATCATACCTAAACCAGAGGTCTCAACAAGTAAGCATTGGCAATATTAGCTCTCAAACTCACACTTTTCTGTTTTAGGTCCTCTCCTCTTTCTTATCTATGTTATCAATCTACCATTAAATACAGATTTGTTTGCAGACAATGCAACCTTGTATACATCTAGCTCTGATACTGAAGTTATCCAAAATAGATTAAACTCAGACCTTATTAGAGTTCAAAATTGGGCACAACAAAATTGGATGGTAATGAAGGTAAAACATAATTTATGATTTTACAGACATCACAAAAGCTACACAAGTTAGGGAACCCAGAACTATCTCATACAATAAATAATCATCAGTTAGAAAATGCTAACCATGAAAAGCTTGTAGTTGTGTATGTAGATAATAATCTTCAATGGGACGACCATATTGATAAGCTTTGTAAAACACCGTCATCCTAAACTGCCCTACTCGGCAGAATAAAGAAATACTTGCCTATAGAAACCCACTATATATACAATTAATATATACTTCCCACAGTCCAATAATGGAATACTGTTCAACTATATAGGGAAACTGTGCCAAATCTCAGCTTGACAGGATTTATGCACTTCTGAAACAGGCAGCGTGCATTATTTTAGATGCAGCCATTGATCATCAATCAAAAACATTGTTTACAGAACTAAAATGGTTCACAAAATGTGAAAGGATAGGTTTTCACAAGGCAATTCTTTTATATAAATGTCTACATGGAAGTGCTCCAGAGTATCTTCAGGACTTATTCAGGTCTTTTTCAACACAATACCAGTTGCAATCAATATCACATGGAAACCTTCTAGCACCAAAACCAAGAAGAGAGCAATTTAGAAAAAGCTTCCAATACTCTGGTAGAGTCCTGTGGAACAAGCTTCCACTATCGATAACATCTGCTGAAAATATTACAGTATTTAAGAAGAGATATCATGAGTATGTATGTGTTTCTAATAGATAATGGAATTTAGTATTTTAATATAAACACATGAAACTGAACAGTAATTACTGTTATCTTCATATAATGCACATTATTGTACTCTACTCTTCTTTAAGAGGGTCTCAAGGGAGAATAGTCCTTGACTAAATGAGTCACCCTCTGTAAATAAAGTATTAGTATTGTTATCATTATTATTATTATTATTATTATTATTATTATTATCTTCATAAAATCAGTTTGAAACCCTAAGTAAACCTGCCAAGGTGAAATAATGGCAGACATCACTTTGTCTGGGAAGAACCACTTTATTAGACTGTCTGTTTTTGTAAATCACTGGGCAAATATATTAAGCAGAATATGCAATGCATAGAAAGCAAAGCATAAACATTATGTTTTTGAAGATTTAGCCTAAAAATGCAATTATGAAGGTCAGAAACTTATGGAACAATGTTATGTAGAGGAATCCGAGAAGTGCTGACTCAATGTTGTTTCCCGACTTATTCTTGTGAAATTATGAAGAAATTACTGGCTTATTGGCAGCTACAACAGCTGTTAAATATGACTTAAAAAATGACTGCAGTTTATTAGTTTACCATAAGGAATTTAACTGCAAGACATCAGTTTGCATTCATTTTACTTTCTGAATTACATGTATTATGGTGACACCATCAAGCAAGCATAGACAAGCAGAGATGTCAATAATTGATAGTAATTATTTAAATTTACAAATTGCCATATGGATTTCTGGTCATTGTTCTTGGAAAGAATATGTTACAAATAATGTATCCTTTTGGATTTTTACAAACAGTAGGTGAATTTCATTAATATTTTTGAATTCTTAGAAAGGATTTTTTTTTTGTTTGTATGTGATATTGGACCTCTTATGTCATGGACATGTAGGTTGCGAGATTTGTGTAGTCATGTAACTAACAATGCAAAT
The DNA here is from genome assembly GCA_016617855.1 of Megalonaias nervosa. Classification (NCBI taxonomy): domain Eukaryota; kingdom Metazoa; phylum Mollusca; class Bivalvia; order Unionida; family Unionidae; genus Megalonaias; species Megalonaias nervosa. Next base: position 26,055 of record JAECUM010002674.1, on the reverse strand, counting down.
GACAAATACCCGTTCAAATTTCATCAATGCTGTATTTTCTTCTTGTCTGTCAGCAGAATAAAGATATAACAATTATAATATACACAATTTCTCAGAAAATAAACCATTTTTCTATTGTTTTTATGCAGGTGTGACTCAATGTAACATGGTTCAAGCTTACTAGCATCAGCCACCTGCACTTCGGTGTTGTGTCGATCTTGTGATTGTTAAATGGGCACAATGTGACAATTGCCAACATTGGACACATATTTCATTTTGTTGTGAAACATCTGTTGTGAGGTGATGTAATTCATTTCTCTTACCAAACCACATTTACATTCAAAGTGATATGACAAAAGTGATATGGTAGAATTTTGTTGACAAAAGTGATTTGGTAGAATTTTTGGGAACAGTTTTACTCTTTGTTATTCATGGATTTCAACTTAATATACACCACAGTCAGAATTTTCTGTGCATGTAAGGTTTCCGTCACCAATACTGGTACAAAATGCATACTGAATTCGACTGATTTACAAAAATAACAAAACTGCAATGCTTACCATATGAAAAGTGGCAAATTGTCACCAGAACATTCTGTTCAAAACAATAGCAATTCTGGGCACATGGGATATTACGCCTGTGTTTTCAAGACTTGCTATTAGTCGGCCTATTCTACGCATGGCTTTGAAAAGAGGTAATGTTTATGCACTGGGTTATGGAAATGGAATACATTATTTTGGACCCTTTCCATTAGCATTTCAACTGAGAAACTAGGTCAGGTTTATAGCTGGTTTTACAAAATTTAAGGTAACAATGTCACTAAATGGCAAGAGATACTAAGCCAATTCTTTTTTTTTAAATTAGTAAAAAGTTCAACATTTAAAAAAAATAACTTGAATTGATGAGAAATAACAATTAATAAAATAGGATGTAATGTGTTTACAATGCCTTGTTTATGGAAAAAATACTGAAGAATTTTGATACAGACTTTATGCCCAGGAATTTCTTGACAATTTCATTTGAGAGGCAAGTTGACAAGTTGGTTAACAGATGATAACATAGGTAGTGATGGGAATTGGTCAAATGTCATAATTGATAACTGTTTCCACTTAACCAACTGACAGTTGATAATAAGCAGTTACTAAGAGTGAATATCAATTTTTGTTTGTTATACAGTTTTATCTTTGCTCAAGAGTTCAAAATGTGCAGGAGTAATCTCTTGTAATGACATGTATCCCTTAACCTGATAAATATATTACATTTCCTCTATTGTGTGGTTTGTTTTTGTTCTACAACTTTGTTAAATTAAAGCAACTTTATATGACTGATCAGTCTGAAATACTGTTGCAATCCTCCAAAATTCTTTCATTCACATGTCATGTGTCTATAATTTAAAGCATATTATGTCATTATTTACAAATACTACAAAGGATTTTACATTTAAACTGAAACAAATCATCAGAATGTGTTTAAATTTATTAACTCAACAATTTAACAGCTTAATCATGTAATCATGACTATATGTTCCTCATTATGAAAGTTTGCACCTATGGAATATGGTTATGTTTTTATATTTATAATCTGTGGCAGAAATAAATAATTCAGATCAACTTGAGTGGAATGGATGCCCTATTTAGCTTTCCATTTACACAGGAGTTTTACTACCCTTTGTGTTTTGCAAGCAACTAAAAAGAAGTAGTCTCCCTTTACACACAATCAATTATGGAGTTTCACAATTGATTATCTTACTGGTTTGCTAAACCAACTGATGATCGATTACAATCGATAATCAGAACAACACTAAACATAGGTGTTGGAAAACTTGCAAAATTAGAAACTTGGATTAAGATGTGGTATTGTTCTAACGTAAACATTTCCATCTATTAAATAATGTATTTATTTTGTATGATTCTAAAAGAGATATTACATAGGTTTTTCTGGGTTACAAGTTCAAGAAGGTCCTCGGGTGGGTCTTCATGTTCACATTTAGAAATCACATTTTCATATGCATTTGGAATAGAAATGTGGGATATTTTTGTACGCTTTATGAATATTACTTACCTAATTTAAAGGACGATTATTATACCATGATACAAATTAGATTTTCAACCAACACAAACACATGACCCAATGTTTACAGAAATGATGTATTGTTGTGCAGAATAGCATGATGTGCAGAAAAGATGGACACAGTGTTACATTATTGTGTTCCATTTAATCACTGACTCCATTTTGGATGGGGGGTAATTTTTGTTGGAAATATTCGGAGAGACAAGCATGTACATTCCTTCCATACCTAAATTTGGCAAACAACATGATAATATAGGCTTGTTCCCCCAACCCCACTATAAGGTATTATGGTTCAGCCATCATTGCAACTTTACTTACATTTATGCACTCCAAATAACCGATTTTTTAAAATGAATTGAGTCAAAGTCATAAAAACTTTACAATTTGTAACCATGCAGGGAACAACGTATTATCGTGGTACTTAATGTCTGTATCAGTATATTATCAGTACAAGTATATATTAAAACCATTCTGTTATTGCTGCATTGTTACAAATTGTAAAGTTTCTCTGACTTTCCCTCTATTCATATAAAATTATCTCTGATAACACAATTGCGTCAATGTAAATAAAACCACTATACCATGGGGAACATTTTGAAGAAAAAAAAAGGCAAGACATAACATAAATAGTTTCAACCAATGGAAAATTCTGTCGCAAGAACATGGCTCAAAAGCCAAACCAATGGAAAAGACAGAGAAGTGAAAAAGCAAAAGTGATTTGAATGAACTGACAGGGGATTGACTTTGACTACTAAATTTAATGTATATTTATTCTGTAATCTGTTCCTTAATTTTATTTTCTTTAATATTTTAAAGGGGAAGGGCAGCTGCCACGTGTATATAAAAGATGTTTTATTAATATTTTCTTCTCAGCTGAGTGTCAGTCATTTATTATAATTCATGATTTATTTTGTATAAGAGTTTTAAAGAAAGGCAGTGTATTTGTGTGTTTTGCATAAGGATCCACGTTGACATGTAACTATTCTCTGTGTATGTTTTTGTAAAGTTTTTAATCTCATGTAAAGACTAATTATGGCAAATCTGTATTGTTAAAATATTGTTTTCTCTGGTTTTTACATCAAATAAAAATAACATACAACTTCTGGGCAGATAATCTGAATTGGTAGATTGAGACGGCAGATACAAGGATTTAGTTCCCTTTGAACATTTTTGCAGTACTATACAACAATGCAAAATTGAAAATAAAAATCATCTGAATTAAACATAGATTTCAAAATCAAAATTGCTTCTAACTGGTCTTTTTATAGTTGGTGTAATTTGTGGAAGTCTATCACATGATGAATTGTAATTAATATCCCAGTCTCAAATGCTTTATGTAGAATGAATTTGTCCACATAATTTAGGGATAACAGGCCAAACTTAAAATTTCATCTCAAGTTAATAAATATGGTATTTTGAGAAGGTAAGAGCATCAGAAAAAACAAATTAGCAAATAAAATATAGTCCTTTTCATGGTTTTTGCTCATAGCAAGTGCAAACATTTTATTACCTGCAAAAAACAAATTTTCTCCAAAAAGTGATCATTTTTTTGTACAGTGTATATATTGAACACAAATCCAGTAATGGAATGCTTTTTGGTGTTAATTAATGAAATAGTCGCTAGAGAATATAACCAGAATGACCTTGAAGTATAATTTACAAATGTACATGGTATATAAAAGAAAATTTTGGGGAAACATGCCTCAGCTAATACAGAATTTACAGTTTAATTACTCAGAATTTACAATGATGAGTGTATGTCCAATTATGTGAAAAGCTTGTCTTTATTCATGTTTTATTCATGTGAAAGTGAAAAACAAAAGGGATTGTTAACATTCACCTCCTTGCTTTTAAAAAAAAAATCTATAATGACAATGTAACAAGAAAATCCAGTTATTTATTCCCTATAAATACCTACCTGTATGAGAATTTTTTATACCAATTCATCTAAAAATATTGTTTTTTTGAATGCAGGTTTACATAAAATATTTTTTCTCTAATATTTCCGATGAAAAGTTAAATACAGTACTGTATATACTTTTTATTTTTTTTTATCTATTTATTTTATTGTTGCTTTATTGCACAGTTGGATTGTGCAGGTATTTTTTGTCATAACAATATGAACTTATTTCTTAAACAATATAAATAATGACAAAATCACAGACAAATGAAGATGTTTATGCAGGGGGTATGGATGCTACAACAACCTGAGCTGTGAGTAGCCTTACAAACTTAAAAAAAATTTTTTTTTTTTAAATTATGGGGGAGGGGTCTTATTCTTCGAACAGAAAACAATCATATCTCATCTGTGAAGACACAAGCATAAATTTGTATTAATCTTTACTACTACATTAATTTCATATCCAAAGGTATCAAGCAGGTTTGATACTATTTTGTAGCCTAGCAGTAACAATAAAAACAAACTGCTTGGTTATGGGTAGCGGTAGCAACGGTATTTATATTCAGTGAGTATATAGTTGCTACCAAAGGAGTCTGAGGTTTTATCAATAAATCACCTTCTATGTACTATAAATATATGTACACCACTCCCTCGATAACTCGCGCACAATGGGGTCCACAAATATAGACCGCGCTATAAGCGAGGGCACGAGTTACCCAGGGACCTCCAAAAATTGAAAAAAAATCGCTTGGACACCGAGAAAACAGTGGGGGGTGTGTTGGGGTTAGGGAACGTCGCTGTTTAATGACTGAATCCTCATTTTACATTCACGTCGATAATAATTTTTAATCACGCACTCTTTCTAATGAAGTTGTTCGTTATTCTGTTTAAATAACATTTATTTTCAAAATGTCCAACATGTGAAAGATCGTTCCAACTGGTTTCAACAACCATTACGTTTACACGAAAACATGTGTGTATTACGTCACTGCTTTTTGTTTTCTTGATGAGTCTGGTTCCTGGAGTAGTATGGCATTGTATCCTACCAAATTGGGAGTGAAAAGAGCAGGGAACTAGACTAACTGTTGATACACCACAAAACAAGATTCCTTTTGTTCAAAAAGCAAGCGAAATTTTCTTGAGACAATCGTCTATGTCGACTCTCAATTTTTGTGCTGTTCAATTAGTACAGTATTGATATTGTGATTTCATTGGTAGTAATAATGAAACTTTTTATCATTCTTGACAATATCTCAAAGTGCTAGTTCAAGAATTCTCTGAAACTCGCTTGACTACAATGGTCCGTATCTCTGAAACCAAGTTCTTTATTTTACGAAGTATAGTATTCTTTTCGCCTGGTTGCCATGCTATCTTTGATCACAGTTACCAATGAGTCGGTTAATTTAAGGTAGTTTATGTTACATACACAATAACATTTAGAACAGTGTTCAACTGATCAACTGAAGTGAGTTCACCCGACATACGACCGGGGCAGCTAGATTTTAAGTTTGTAGGATTTTCATGCCTTTTAACTTTTCTTTTATTTCACCTCCATTATTTGATTCAAGACATACTTAACATGATAATACAAAGGAGGCCAGCTTTTAATTCAGTGCAATAATGCAACAAATACTTCTGCAAGTCAGTTATCAAAACACGGTCGGCACCTAAATAGGTTCTCAGAGAAATGCTCGCGGACATAGCTGTTACGGTAGATTGATGCATTTTATGTTTAATTACAAGAGGACACATTGCATTTATGATGATTACACTTAAAAGGAACTAGAAGATAGAACTAGAACACAAATTTCAATTGATAAAAAAATTATTTAATTTGTATTTATTTATGCAAGTACTGCCTCTACTCGGCGTAAGTGACATTTTCATTGATCGAAATTTCCTTACATATTGTTAATTGCGGTGTGCTAGGAATGTCACTTGGAAAGAAAATGTAAAAAAATTGTATGACTTATTTTTAAATTTGGTATTTCATAATGTTGGTTAAAATTTCCAGGTCCTATCTACCGTTTTCGACGATAAAACGAGCGATATATCAAAGTTTTTGTAGCTAATTTTGATTGCGATTTCCATAAAGTTCATAAAATAGGGATCTATTTTTGGGGTAATTTCTGGTTTTAAAACATGGGATCCACGCCTGACCCCACATTATAAGCGGGTTCGCGAGTTATCAGGGCGCGAGTTATCGAGGGAGTGGTGTATATTTATTGTATTGATTAGGTGATTTCGTGTTGTCACAGATTTCGTTGTACTTTATTGATAAAACATCTGACTTCTGTAGTTGCTACCGCTACCTGCTGCTCAAGGGAGAGAACTGACACACATTTCCGGTCAAAGATGAGACCTGGGGGGGTATGTTATAATACAGCTATATTCCCATAAAACGAAGATAAGTACCATAAAGTTTTTGACTCATTCCACATTTATATATATATATATATATATATATATATATATATAAAACCTCTCCTGCATGAAACCCTCCCTGATCCACATTTTGTGGGTTTTTCAGGAAAATTTTCTTGGAGCCATATCAAATTCTTACCAATTACGTATAATTTCAAAGAAATGCCTAACGGTTTCCTTTGAACAGGTTATGACATAATATTTTCCCATTATTCATGAAATTATCCAATCAAAGTTAAAAGAATGGGAGCCCCGTAACAAGGGGTACCCTCTCTGTACAAAAATAGTAAGAGGGTGGCACTTGGCCCTACTGAAGTACCCCCTAGTTATATTGGTATCGATACATGATTTACATTTAATTTCAAATGGACGGGGCAGGCTTCTTTTTGGAAACTTTTAAAATTAACATTACATCTGTTAAACAACAGCAAATAATATATGTTGTGAAATACTGTTTAAATAACCTCTCCTTTCTATACATGCCATATCAATGTATGGAATTTTTAGGGAAAATTATAGACACTATATCAGGACAATCAAATTTTGCGAGAATAAAAATAATAATTATATAAAAGAAAATGCACATCTAGTTACTAAACAGTATTCATGTTAGTACCCCAACTTAGTGGACGTTGAGGCTACGATATCGTAGCTAATTACAACAATGCACTAAAATATACTAAAGTACACTCAAATATAATCAGATATAGTCAAATAAAGTTACTTACTTCAATTATCTAATGAATGTAATCGATGTTCTATGATTATGAAAGTAAGACATGCATATATCGTAACAACACTTTACAGCTGCAAATCGGACACGGTGTAAAATTTCTTCACATATTATTCACTTTTGTTTTTTTTACTTGCAACATATTTTCATTGATAAATTAGCATTATAATACACTTTAAAGGTGGTTTGCGTTAGGTTTGTGGTAAATCACAGGCACTTGATTCCGGGGTAAACTTATGTGTACACTCACCAATTGGCGAGTGTACACATAATAGTCTGACTATACCAACCCGTTTGTTTGTACCCCCCTATCGATTTCAATAATGGAAACCTATAATATGATTAAAAAAATGCAAAGAACTTAGTCAATTCATTCACTGATTTATATTTTCTAACCTGACTGTGACTAGAATGGCCCTAACACCGTGATTGTCTGCGCGTTTCATGCTTAACGGAAGTTTTCAATATAATAGACAGACATGCTCGAGATCCATTTCCAGTTCCTGGACAAGTCTATTTTCAGCAAAGGGGTGTGTGCACGACTATAGATGTACATACGTATGTCGACTGCTTCCGATATCTACAATGTCAAATCAAGCAAATGAAAACTATGACAACAACAAATTTACCTTTGACGTGGATTTAACAAGCGGTTTAATTTCTATGTTCATGTGTGCAAAGGGATATAATTCCAAACACTCAACGTTATGGTAATTTACGGAATTATCCGGTAGTTACCGAATTGGATGAACTACGTCATCATGTTGTCTGATGGAAATAAACTAGCCCATAGTATACGCAGAATGGCGCCGTGTTAGTATGGATAGTCCGTTAAGCATGAAAGGTTGAAAGGTGCAAGGGGATGCCAGTATTAGTGCCCTTCTGGTTACAGTCAGGTTAGAAATTATAAATCAATGATTCAATTGACTTAGTGCTGTGGACTTTTCATCACATTAAACGTTTTCGTTATTGAAAATTGGTACGGGGGTACAAACAAACGGTGCTCGACGCGAGCTTGATGTTGAGAAAAAAAAAACAAACAATAACCTGAAGGGAAAAAATCACTCTGTATGATTTTTTTTCCTTCAGATTATTGGGTTGTTTTTTTTTCTTCTCAACATCAAGCTCGCGTCGAGCACCTGTGGGTATACCCCAACGGTAATGTAAGTCGTATCACATGATGTTATTTCTGTTTTGTTTGGGGTATACTGTGTGGTTTGCTTACCTCTCATTTTCATGGCTTCATTCACCTCAACTGTCACGTGTCCCTGCAAACTTTGCCCTGCAGAGTAAACTCCCTGAGGGTTACTAAGAGATATTTCAAACATTTTTAATTTCCCCATTTTCAGAAATTAGTTAACTGCCTGACGAAAATTCAACATTACGGTGACTAGACTAACCGGAATGAACACATTTACGGGAATAAGTACATCCAGGTGCGGTATGAATAAAGAGCGAAAAGTCGAAAAGTTACGAAAAGTTGCGAAAAGTTAGGAATAGTTATAAAATGTTATGAAAACTTACAATAACTTCCAAAATTTGTGGTAATATAATGTATTAACATTCTGTTGCTACAAATGGTCTGACAGTTACAGTGCTTTCCTATACATTATTGGTCAGGATGTTAGAGATATTTACAACACATTTACATTTGAGGCCAATGAAGTTGAAAAAATTGGTCCACTGATAAAAAAGTTCGAGGATTATTGCAGTCCGAAGCAGAACATTACAGTAGAAAGGCACAGATTCAGTACAAGAATCCAACAAAAGAATGAAACCGTTGACCAGTATGTAACTGAAAACAAATTGATTGCAAAGAACTGCAAATTTGAAAATCTACAGGATGAAATGATTAGAGATAGACGAAGAATCCAAAAAGCAGATTCAACGTATGCAAAATGAAGCAACAGCATCAGAAGTTTGTGGTGTGAAAATGAAGAAGAAAGAAAAGAAAATGGCACAACCAAAGAAAGCGGAAATGTTATATATGAAATCAGATTCCAGATTATTCAACTGTGGTAAATGTGGCAAATTACATGCAAAAGGTAGGTGTCCAGCCTATGGAAAAACTTGCTGCAGGTGTCGAAAATAGCATCATTTTCTGAAATGCTGCAAGACAAAACGAGTGCATGGTATGCAAGAATACTCAATTGAAGAGGAAGAAACATCTTTTGTAGGAACAGTGACAAAGGCAAACACTGAAATCAGTGACAAAGAATGCTACGTCACTCTGACTCTTCATGGTACTGATGTCAGATTTTAAATTGATACTGGCTCGCAAGTAAACATCATTCTAAATCACATTTTTGAAACAATGAACATTGACAACGTTGAAGTAAAATCAACCAAGACCTGTCTCACAAGCTACTCTGGTGACAAACAAAATGTCATAGACAAATGCAAATTAAACTACATGAATCAAGAACTTGATTTTTATATCACAAAAACAAACCAACATTCCTCCTATTCCTGGGTTCAAATCGTCTCAAGATTTGCACTTAATATAAGTAGTTTGCAATGTTCACAGGAATAAGGACAATCATATCGTGAAAGAATTTCTCAGTGTGTTCAAAGGTCTAGGATGCCTGAAACAAAAATGACAAATTGCAATTGACAAAAATGTGAAACCTGCCATTAATCCACCAAGGACGGTTCCTACAGCTTTACGAAAACCACTTAAATCAACTTAGGAAGAGATGGAACGGAAAATGTAATACGGAAAGTAGATGAACCAAGAGAATGGGTCAGTTCATTAGTAGTTGTTGAAAAACCCAAGTCGGGACAACTACAAATTTGTCTAGATCCGAGAAATTTGAACCAAGCTGTCAAGCGAGAGCATTATCAACTTCCTACAATTGAAGATATTACCAAAAGGATGTCTGGAGCTAAGGTTTTCTGCAAACTAGATGCCAGTCATGGTTACTGGCAAATACCCCTTGATGAGGAAAGCCATTTATTGACAACATTTAACACCCCGTTTGGTAGATATTGCTACCTGAGAATGCCCTTTGGTATTAAATCTGCTCAAGAAGTGTTCCAGAAACGCATGGCACAGTGTTTTGATGACCTGCCAGGGGTGGAGACTGACATAGATGACATAAATCTTTGGGCAACTTAAAAGGAAGATCATGATGGAAAACTGAAAAATGTTTTAAAGAGATGCCAGGAAATAAATCTGACACTGAATTTGGAAAAATGCCAATTTGGACTAACAGAAGCGTGCTACGTGGGGCACATGTTGATAAGATCAGGTATTAAAGCCGACCCAGAAAAAGTAATAGTAATCACAGAAATACCCGCTCCGACGGACAAGAAAGGAGTTGAAAGATTACTTGGTGCAGTCAGCTATCTAGCGAAATTTATCCCAAATATGTCTACAGTGACAGAGCCAATCAGAGCACTTTTGAAAAGTGACAATGAATTTGTTTGGGAAATTGACAGAAACATGCATTTGAATGGATCAAACAGATTCTAAGCAAAGAACCTGTGTTGAAATACTTCGATGTTGAGAAGCCTATCGTTGTTAGTTGTGATGCATCAAAATCAGGACTTGGAGCAGTGTTAATGCAGTCAGGCAAACCCATAGCATTTGCATCAAGGTCTTTGACATATACAAAAACAAGGTATGCACAGATCGAAAAAGAACTGCTTGCTGTGTTATTTGGTCTTGAAAGATTTAATCAATATACTTATGGTCGTCAAGTACAAGTTGAATTGGATCATAAACCTCTGGAATCAATCCTCAAGAAACCTCTATCTGCCGCACCGCCTAGACTTCAGAGAATACTTTTAAGACTGCAGAAGTACAGTTTTGACTTAACGTATTGTCCAGGAAAAGAGTTAATTGTAGCAGATACATTGTCGAGAGCATACAGACAGACGAACACATCTGAGACGAACATGGATAGAGAAATTGAGTGCTGTGTGCAAATGATCATGTCAAATATACAGATTGCAGATACACAGTTAGAAGCAATAAAGAATGGAACTAAACGTGATAATAAAAAGAAAATTACCAAATTACGAGCAATGATTCAAAAGGGATGGCAAAATGATAAACATCTCGTACCTTTTGAGTCAGAAATTTCTGGAACTGCAGAGATGAACTTTCAGAAATGGACGTATTAATTCTAAAAGGAGAGAAGATTGTAATACCAGATGCTCTTCAGAAAGAAATGCTAAAAGAGTTGCACAAAAGTCATATGGCATTGAGAAGACAAACAAAGAGCAAGATACATTATGAATTGGCCTGGCATGAATGCACAGATTGCAGACACAGTATCGAATTATTCTACTTGCCAGGAATACAGAAAGTCAAATAAAAAAGAACCATTGTTGTCTACACAACCTACTACACCATGAGAAATGGTTGGAACAGATTTATTTACGTGGAATAATTACAACTACATGTATGTCTTGATAGTAGACTATTGCTCCAGATATTTTGAAGTTGCCAGGTTAGAAAATACACAAGCAAGCACATTAATCATACACAAAGTCAGTTTTTGCAAGACATGGAATACCACCAGAAGTAAGGAGTGATAATGGACCACAGTTCTCCTCAAAAGAATATGGTCAGTTTGCAAAATCCTAGGATTCAAACACACTACATCAAGTCCCAAGTATCCACAGTCTAATGGTTTACCGGAAAGAACCATTCAAACTGTCAAAGGAATTCTCAATAAGGCAAAGAGAGATGGAAAAGATCCATATTTATCGATATTGGAGTATATCGAAATACACCAATAGATGATATAGGATCTCCGGCATAAATACTGATGAGTCGAAGACTTCGATCGACTTTACTTACTACCAACATACAGCTACATCCGCAAGTTATAAAAGAAAGAAACCTAAAGTGGAAACTGGGTGAAAAGACAAATCAGCAAGAGAAACAAAATGACAGAACAGCTAAAGAGCTTCCAAATCTGACTTCTGGAGAGAAATTACCAGCGATATATGATACATACAAAGATACTAACAAAGAGGTCACTGAACTGAATGACAAGACGATATTAGTCATAATGAGCCAAACCAGACAGGAGAGATTCGAACAAGGTGTGGACGTCTAATAAAAAAACCTGCAAGATACAGAGATTTTGTTATGTGAACTCGATAATTTTTCTTAATTGCAAAAATTGTGTCTTGTGAATATTAGAAACTGGAAGTGTTTAAGGGCATAATAATACATCTGTTATATCACATCAGTTTATATGCAGTGATAACAACTGGATTGAAGAAAAATATTAGGACTATAGATTTTAGTGGTAATACCAATATATCACCATGTATTTGTTTTCATGAGTATAAGAATGATTGTGAATGTCATAGGGCTAGAACCTAATTTTAACTACAATTTATATATATATATATATATATATATATATATATATATATATATATATATATATATATTCATGTGCAAAAAAGAACTTTGTCAAGTTTGAATATGTTTACAAATTTATTAAAAAGAAAAGGAGAAATGAATATGTGAATTTAAAAGAAAAGCACAAAACTCACTTTTAGGGGGAGTTTGTGGTAATATACGATATTAACATTCTGTTGCTACAAATGGTCTGACAGTTACAGGTCACCTAAGGTCAGCTCCAGGCTTTCACTCAGTTGTAACCGTTTATGTTTTTTGATAACATTAGCGTGAGAAACTAGTGTGCGTGTGTTTTCACTGTTTAAGTCAGTTGTAATCTAGCCATTAAAGTAGTTAGACCAAACTATGTTTTGTGCTATTTAGCAAAACATAATAAAAGTTACCAACACTTACGAAAAGTTACAAAAACCTAATGTAGGCCAAGACGAAAAAAGTTGCCTTGAAATGATTCTTTAAGCTTATTCATTCACAAATGCTATATTCTGTCTAAAATTGCATTAACTGTTAGCTTTACGCAAGGTTTCCTTTATTTGATAATGCTTAATAAGAAAATTAGTTTTCACAACTACTGCGAAAATACCGTAACCGAAATCCAAATTTCGGCCGCTAAAAGTTTCAACAAAATCATTTTCCCGACATTTTTATCAAAACAAGTAAGTATTTTCGTTATCATCATTTATATCAGTGTAAATATATTTTTCGAAGCTTGAATTTGGCTTCGAAAACTGAAGTAAGGAGGGGTGCAAAAAAGTACTTCTAAAATCTTTCTTTTGTCGCTTTCTTTCAAAACGGCATACATATTTTAAATTGAAACATGAGTGATTAAAAACTGTATGTAAACTATTGTCTCTCGGTTTTTTTTTTTTTTTTATTCTTGTCTTTTTTTTTAATTTTCTTTTTTTTCTTCGGACGTTGTTACTAATGGTATTGATGGGTTTTCTACTTTTTTACGAGCGTCCATGAACCAAATTTTGTTGATATTTTGTCCGAATACTAGTTAACATTCATTAAAGTATTATGTGACATCAGTCGGCGCTAGGTGTGGCTATATAACTACCTTATATCGACTGCACTTTAGAGTTTGCGTTTTGCACTTGGCGTTTTTGATGGTGTTCTGGACTTTTCTGTCAGCTTTTTTCTGATTTGGTTAGGTCTTCGCCCTGCAGAAGGAGTTCTGGTTGCGGTTTTTCTGCCATCTATTGAGTAAATTATATTCGAATGGTCCTTACCGCAGTCAGTGACAAATCTTCTTGTTTTCTTCTCCCGTTGTTCTTCCGTCATTCTGGCCCAGTGATCAATGTCAACAAGGTGGTGCAAATATCTCTTAGTGGTGCGATAATTGTCCATGTTTGTCAGAGAACGGCATCGCTCTTCCTGCTCGCTGATCAGTAATTGCTGAAGCAGTTTTACAAACTTTGGTAAATCAGCTAGCTTCTTCTTTGTGGCCGGTTTAGAATGTGATAAGCACTCTCGGAGTTGTTGTTTGTCCATGTGCTTGTAATTTTGCCGTTGTTGACCGGGTCAATGACGTGCTCTTTGAGCACTGGATACGATCCTGTGTCAAAGTAGGTGCGGAACTTTCTTTCGCTGGCATGCGAGTTTTTGTCATCTTTAACGGAACATAAGTGACTGAGTCTTTCTTTGTGTGTGTCAACGTCTGTATAAGACCATTTGAACCAAACACTAATTCGAGCACTTCCTGGCGATCTTTTAACGGAAACCCAACTATATCTTCCATATGTCTGTTTGCGCTCTGCTTTAGATCGCGGGTACAAAGAACCTGTGTGGTAGCAAGAAAACAGCGCTTTATAGCAGTTCTGAATGCCAATTCCTCATCTGTGCCGATTGTCAGTAACTCAGCAGGCTATTTGTCAAGTTGTCAGCGACATCTTGGAGGAATGCAGAATAGGTCTTGGTGCTGGGGTTGGTATGGATGAAAGTTGGGCCGAACACAATCGTATGGTCATCAGTAGATCACTTTTTTACAGACAGGTCTTTGAATACTGTCAGAGTCACATGAAAATCACCGAGGTTGTAGGTCTTGTCCATTCCAAGAAGGCTACCGCCTTGAATACAGCAGAACGTCGTAATGTCTGTGATCTGTAGTTTGGTGTAAAGAGTCATTAATAGGTGTTGGAAGCCATTTTCATTCTGTGAACGTACCTAAGCTCGTTTGCTAATGGTTGTGGTTGTAGTGGCTCGTAGATAAGCTTTCTGTTGACGTTTCTCTCGACGCAGTACACATCCTGACGTTTAACAATCATCAAGAGAGTGCCATTTCTTTCAATAAATGTTGTGGATGGAAATACACACTAGGCACAAGCGCCACAGTCGATCCAGAACTCTGATCTTTTCCCTGAAGAATGTTTCATGATGTTGTCGATGTTACGGAGGATAAAATACATGCCGTCTTTTCTTCCAAATGGGATCTCTTGTAAAACAGCATGTGGCTCTTTCATAGTCTTTGTCGGAATCTGATGCAGTGATGTCTGTTTGTGAACTGGGTGTTTGTTCAAAGTTGATACTGTTAACCCATTTAGGTGAATTAATGTAATTTCGTACTATTGCAGACTTCAAAGTCAATATACTTTCAAACTTTATAATTCTTCTTCTATTTCTTAAAATCGTAATATTGAATGAAACCATAGTAAAAGCATGTTGGATCCTATTCGCAGACGGTAAGTCATATTCGTGAAAAGGACTCCATTGGCTAAAAGGACCTTTAAACGCTAATTATTAAAACGATATGTTAAATGCTGTGGAAAATGAGTTATTACACATTGTGATTTCATTTGTGAAATTGAAATATTGATTCCAACTGATTATAAAATGTAGTCATTCCATTTCGCAGACCGGTAGGTCCTTTTCGCGTAAAGGATACCATTCATTAAAGGGCCCATTTTTGAAATACTTTATATATAAAAAAAAATAATAAAAAAAATATATTAAATCGTATGTAGAATGAGTTACTATACAATATAATTTAAATAGAAGTATTAATTGAAGCTGAAAATCAAAATATAGTCGGTTAATATATATAATTTTAAATGAATTTCTCGCCATCGAAGATACATTTTCGTAACTTTTCGTATATTTTCGCATTATTTTTGTAACTTTTGGCAACTTTTTGTAACTTTTCGTAACTTTTCGCACATTGGTCATACAGTCCGGGTACCCTTAGTCGTCGGTTCAAACACTAGCGTTTTAACCAACGCACAACGACCCAGGGTACCCGTATCGATAAATACCGCAATAAAGATATTTATCTGAATAAATACCGGAATAAAAGTACTTACCGGAATAACTGAATAATGCCAGAATAAAACGAAGATTTAAGAGTTACACCCTTTTGGTAAGTAAAGATTCAGAGACACATATGAGCTAATTTGGGGTGGGTGAGTGTTTTCTTTTTTTTTTTTGTTGTTGTTGTTGTTGTTGTTGTTTGTTTGTTTGTTTGTTTGTTTTTGTATTAGGGATTTAATTTGCAATACAGTAAAGTCTTTTTTATGTTTTCACTTTGTATCCTAGGGAAATAAATTATTTGCTAAATTTACAAAGCTTGTTGTTTCTCACTCTTTTCTATTAGTTATTTTAAGATCACCGAGTCGTAATACTTACAAAAAGGTTATCTCAGTGAAAAATAATAGAGTTCTCAAATGTAAAAAAGGCAATAACGTAACATTGTCATGTTTATACATATATTTCACTCCAACTATAACATGCGGTCTTAGTCTATTGCGCTAGCGTTAGGTGTCCAGATTTTATTTTCGGCTTCTTTTATTAACGCTTCTTTATCTCAGTCCAGAAGTTTTAAGTTTGCACTTAGTGGCAACTTCTGTCTTCGTACTGAGGCTGCGCATCTTCGCTAGCCAAGGTTCCGATGTGTTAACGCTATGTTTTTGTAGATAGGGTTAACAAATCGGAACCGTGGCTAACGCAGATGGAAGCTGCTTATCTAGAGTCTTTTCTTACAAATTTCCGAAAATTCAGGTAATGTACATGTCTGTCTTTGTCGGATTTTGAGGCCCAAAGTAGTTTTGAGAACCCAAAAATACCAATGAGTTTCTGATAGCCTAAACTGTCCGGCTCCATCAATCGCCTGTCGTAGTCCCTTGAATTGACCGTCAGCCATTTTCTGGACCCAATTAATAAAGTCATTGACTGAGGTTTCCACTGTGTATTCTGTTTGAGCATGTGATTGACAGACTCACTATTGTTGTTTATCCAGGTGATCGGCAGTCCTCAGATGAAATTAAAGCTTCTTTAAGTGCTTAAGAATTACTCCAATTGCCGTATCAAATTTTCTATTTGGCTAGGAAGTCGTCGTGATAATACTGTATCGACATATTAATATGATCCATGTTTCCACCGGTCTAAAATAATTCCCTGAATTGCTTCTACCATGACCTCAAAATGTTATGTTAAGTCACTTAGACTTAAGTTTTCATTGTTTATTAGGATCATCAATGTACGCTTTGTACACAAAATTCCAAATTTACATTCAGGTAGGAGAATTTGCAACTATGAAATTGGACTAAAATTACGAAAGTGACTAACACAAAATTGGTAGCAGAGAACAGCAGGTATGACTAAAATGCGAAAAGTTACTAAAAGTGCGAAAAGGTACGAAAAGTTGAAAAAAGTTACGAAAAGTTGCGGAATAGACTTCAACTTTTTAATGAACTCGTTATCTACATCTGGCATAAGTCAGGTGACCCTTAATGAGCTGATGGCGGTTCTTTTATCTGTCGACTTCATTCAAAGTCGATATTGTAATGTCCACGATGGATAAATTGACTTGATTCTCACACTTTTGTTTATTATAATTGTTCTTTTGCAAACTCATAATTAATCGTTTATGTGCAGGTAACATACGGAGAGTTGTGAATGCGGTATTTATCTTACAATTAATTGAGTTACAGATGTGTGACCATGTCTGAACACTGGCGTCAAAGAAGAGTCTCTTCAGAAACCCTAGTTTGTATTTAAATTAAAAAAAAAAAGATAATTGTTGCATAAACAAAATCTAGCTTAAAAATTATATATTGCGGTCTGTGCAATCTTGTTTTATTCCTACTTTGCGTTCGCTGAGAAAATGTCGAAGAAGTATACTTGTTCTGTTTGTTCTCAGGATTGTAAGACGGATTGTATTTACTGTGAGGTAAGTGCCTTTTTCTTCTTACCTAATTGATTCATTTCTGTTGTAAGGCTGTATTAATCATATGGTGTCTTCTTACATCAATGAAAATGATTGCATGAAGATAATGTCTCTCAAGGAAACAGGCAACTCTACAGAGTCAAGAAAAGTGCAATATTTTTTTTAAATGTAAAAGTTAAGTGTACTTCCTGCATCGGAACATCTAACTTGATTAATAAACTCTAAAATGTAATAAACATGATGCCATAATATTACCTAAGTATCTGAAATCGTAGTGATTTGTATACATATAAAATCCTATAATATATTTACAGAATGGCTAAAAGGCACTCTTTATACCATGGTGCAGATATCAAGATACATTTCCTGTATAATAAAATATTCCTGGTTTAAGAAGATAGTATGCGCTTGTTTAGATTATAGGATATTCCTGTAAGAATGGAATCGCATGTAATGACTTAGATGATATTCAGTTAAATATTCTAAACGAACAATATCGCAGTTACCTAACATATCTTGATATAATATTTTCTTAATATCGGCCTTAATCGGATATAAGACATAAATCAACGCCTTCTACATTTCAGTACAACACACACACACACACACACACACACACACACACACATTAATGATAATTCTGTCTTAATTGTTATTCAATGTCATCGTTTAAAACAAGGATGAAGTGAGCATGTCATTAAGCATGGGAACTGTAATGCTTCCCCTAATGTTATGGCGTTTGTACAATATAACTGTGTAGCTGGATTACGGCGTATGGTGGAATTCAATACTATAAATGGCCATTAAAATTAATTTGGCTTTATCTTTACGTGAATTTTCTAGACATGCCAGACGTGGGCGCACTACAAATGTCAGGGCATTGACGAACCAGACTGCAAAGTATGGCGGAGAATACCCCTGGACTATGTTTGTGTGTCGTGCCGCAGCGCTTGCGGCATGTCTTCTTTCGACTACCTCATGGGTTTAGAACGCTTGAAGAAGGTATGCATCTAGCATTTATGATGATAATGATTATCATAAAGAAGACGATGATGCTTGTTTGCTGTGTTGTTGTTAATGATGATCATACTGATAATTATATTAAAGATGCTAATGGTTTTATTGTTTCTGAAGAGCTTGATGATGACTGTGTGCATTTATAAAAGGCGCGAAACGGGGACATCAGTGTTAATACACACCAACAGACCGGGGACACACCTCGTAACGTGGACGTCCCCGTTTTGTAATGTCGGCTTAAATGGCATATCATGACCTTACTTAATGATACGATATGTTATTTTGTGGACATTTTGAATTCTAAACCATATTCTTGCCAATAAAATTATTTTAACTGAATATTGGCGTACAGATCTTTGATTGTTTCATTCTTGAAAAAGGGACACATTCTCTGTATTTTCACACAACTCTGACAATTCAGTTTCTTCAAATTCCTGGACGTTCATTTTTACTTATATAAACGACAAACATAATATACAAATTCAACATGATAATTTCAATTTAGCTTGTTAATATGGATGGGAACTATGTGCATGATGTGAGATTGCTGCAGTGTTTAGATTGAATTAATCCTTATTTAGAATCAAAATACATTCTTATTGAAGGCCCCCTATTTGATTGTATAATTTCTAATACTGTGTATATTTGTGTGTCCCCGTTCTGATGGTGAAGATTCTGATACAGTGTTTCTTGGAAATCAACCACAAGTCATTTACAAATGCATAGTAAAATAGATATTTATCGCCTATAATTTGTTAAAATAAAAATGTCCCCGTTTTAATGGTAAAAATCATGTCCCCGTTTTAATGGTAAAAATCATGTCCCCGTTTTGTAGGTTTTACAAGAATGTGTGTGTGTGTGTGTGTGTGTGTGTGTGTGTGTGTGTGTGTGTGATTTGGAGTTTGAGTGCCAAGTGACGCAGGTGATAGTACCATTTTTATAATTCTTTGGTATGGCTCTGCCTGGGTTCGAACCTGCGACCTCCCGCATCCAAGGCGGAAGCTCTAACCACTTACGCCATCGGAGTGGTCGATGATAATGCTGATGACTATGATGATGATGATCTCAATAATGATGCTGATGATGTTATTGAGTATGATTTTATTTGCTTTCTGAGCGCTAAGGAAGGTATAAAGCCCTTGACAGTAGCTGCTGAAAGAGAACATCTCTTTATAAAGAACACTGATTTAGACACCGCAGTGCATACAAACTTTGAAGGTCTCAGACAGGGCCCAGTCTCAAATACCATCATTGCAGCTTAACATATATCTTCAAAAACTGCATTGTACAGTACTGGTGACGGAGACTTCCTGTTCAACTCCTTTTCAACCTACCTCGTTGGCAAAGAGTCAAGAAGTAGTGAACTCCGTTACAGATGCATCATCGAACTTGTCCTAAACAAGACAAAATTCAGAAACATCCCATATATTCAGGCTTTTTACTGTGCTCGCCTGACTTTCACGACGCATGTCTGGAATGTCCAACTCTTGGAAAGCCTGTATCAGTTTTTGTATGATGGCCTTATCAAATTTGTTAAATTTGAAAGTAAAATCAGTGTACCCCGCAATGAATGGATCGAAGGATTATAGCTTTGTCAAACTTAATTGTGTATTTACACCAATGTTCTGTGATCCAGAGAAACCAACTATAACCATCATGTGGACAAACACAAATACTGCAAGCAAGAACGGCTTCGTCAAGAAAAGAAAAACACCGTGGATTCCCAACCACTTTGTACTCCTGATACCACTGACTCAAACGTCCGAGCGCGTAGAGTTGACATCGGATGATATTGAGATCACTGCCTCACCCAAATCCCCAAAATCGGCTGTAAAGACTCCCGTTGAACGTATCCGTGAAACCGGGGTGGGATCTACAACATGGTCGGAGGAGCCTGCTAAGGAAGACATTAAAATTCCACCATCCCAATCAACTTCAGAAATAGAAGACAATCAGAGGGATACGCGCTCACATGAAGTGTGTGATTCTGAAATAAATGACGATTGCACGTTCGTTCCAAATGTATCTACAATACAGGAAGAGACATCTCCAATATAAACAGGAAGAAAATCACTAGAAGCTCCTGTTCCTGACATAAACTTTGAATAAATACTCAGTTCATAAACAGACATCAATGCAACAGATTCCGAAAAGACGATGAATTATACCTTGAGGAATTTGTGCCAGGTCCTTTAAAGAAGTTCATGGATCTCAAATCTGTCATTGACGTGATGAAAGATCCAAAGGTTGTTCTACCAGAGATCCCATCTGGAAGAAAAGACAGCATGTATTTTATTATCCATCATCATGAAACGTTCTTCGGGGAAAAGATCCGAGTTCTGGGACGACTGTGGCGCTTGGGCCAAGTGTGCATCACCATCCACAACATTTATTGAAAGAAAGGGCACTCTCTTGATGATTGTTAAACGCCAAGATGTGTACTGCGTCGAGAGAAACGTGAACAAAGAGCGCATGTACGAGCCATTACAACCACAACCATTAGCAAATGAGATCATACACGTTCACAGATTTGACCAAACTTTAAAGAGCTCTCCGTCAGGACCTGATCAGTTCAAGCGGCGGATAACGTGGTTCCAGAAAGCTGATAATCTCCTTCCTGATATTGCAACCAACATCGCGCTTGCCGAATATATTGGAAAATTCTCGTCCAGAACATATCATGCATCCGTGAAACATCCGTCAAAAAACGTCATATACATTAGAACAAAGCCTTCCGTTCGAGAAAGATTAGCAAACCAACTAGAGCACAAAGGGGTGATGGAAGTAGAGAGAACTGTAAATTCTGAAAGAAATGACGATTACCAGCATCCAAGAAGCGAGAAACAACTCCGAAAAATTAAACATTCAATAGGAAGAACAAAGCACAACCCATCCAAATCAGGGAACATCGCCGACCATATTGTTTGCGTGGAAGAAATGACCAAAACAAGCAAATTCGTCCAAATGAATGGCTTACAACACCCAGTCGTGACTCTTTACAACGAACAACAGATCACAGACATTAGGAGGTTCTGTTATATTGAAGGCGGTAGCGTTCTTGGAATGGACAAGACCTACAACCTTGGTGATTTTCATGTGACTCCGACAGTTTTCAAAGACCTGTCCGTTAAAAGGCGATCTACAGATGACCATCCGATTGTGTTCGGCCCAACTTTCATCCATACCAACTGCAGCACCAAGGCATATTCTGCATTCCTCCATGACGTCCCTGACAACTTGACAGACAACCAGCTCGAGTTACTGACAATCGGCAAAGATGAGGAATTGGCATTCAAAACCGCTATAAAACGCTGTTTGCCTGGTAGCTTACACGTTCTTTGTACTCGCCATCTAAAGCAGAGTGCAACCAGACAAATGGAAGATATAGTTGGGTTTCCGTTAAAAGATCGCCAAGAACTTCTTGATTTAGTGTTTGGCTCAAATGGTCTTGTACAAAAACAGACGTTGACACCCACCAAGAAAGTCTAAAGCAATTACGTTCCGTCATCGATGACAAAGACTCGCATGCCTGCGAAAGAAAGTTCCGCACCTACTTTGATACAAGGTTGTATCCAATGCTCAAAGAACACGTCATAGATCCGGTCAACAACGGCAAAATTACAAGCACATGGTCAAACAACAACTCCGAGAGTGCAAATCACATCCTAAAATCGGCCTCAAAATGGAAGCTAGCTGAATTACCAAAGTTCGTCAAACTGCTTCAGCAATTAGTGACCAGTGAGCAGGAAGAGAGATGTCGTTCCCTAAGAAACATGGGTACTTATCGCCTCAGTGAAAGATATTTGCACCACCTTGTCGACATTGATCACTGGGCCAGAATGACGGAAGAACAACGGGATAAAAAGATTTCTCAATGACTGCGGTAAAGACCATCCAAATATGATGTACTCAATAGATGGCAGAAGAACTCCAACCAGAACTCCTTCTGCAGGTCGGAAGCCGAACCAAATTCGAAGAAAGCGGGCAGAAAGGTCTAGAACACCATCAAATAAACCAAGTGCGAAACGCAAACTGTAAAGTGCAGTCTATGTAAAGTAGTTATATAGTCACACCAGGTGCCGACTGTTGTCACATGATACTCAGACGAATTTTAGCTAATATTCGGACAAAATATCAACAAAATATGGTGCATGGACGCCCGTGAAAAACAGTAAAATTAAAAACATCACTACCATTAATAACAACATTCGAAGAAAAAAGAAAATTTAAAACCGAAAGAAGAATAAAAAATAAAACGAGAGACAATATTTTACATAAATACTCATGTTTAAATTTAAAATATGTATGCCGTTTTGAAAGAAATCTACAAAATAAAGATTTTAGAAGCACTTTTCGCACCAGTTTTAACTTTATTTTTCGAAGCCAAAGTCAAGTTTTTATAGCAGTTTCGAAATTTATATTTACACTGATGCAAATGAAGATAACGAAAACCTTTGCTATTACTTGTTTTAAAAAAAAAATTGTCGAGAAAATGACTTTGTTGTAACTTTGAGAGACGGAAATTTGGATTTCGGTTACGATATTAACTTTTCGTAGCAGTTGTGCAAACAAAATTTCTTCTGAAAAATTATCAAATAAAGGAATTCTTTCGTATGGCTAACAGTTAATGTAATTTTAGATATAGTATAGCTTTTGGGAACAAATAAGCTTAAATAATCAGTTCAAGGCAACTTTTCTCGTCTTAGCTTACATTATTTTTTTTGTATTTTTCCCAACCTTTTTGTAATTTTTCTCAAGTTTTTGTCAATTTTTTCAACTTTTCCTAATTTTTCGCACTTTTATCAACTTTTCGTAACTTTTTCGCAACTTTTCGCAACTTTTCGCATTTTAGTCATACCTGAGAACAGCCCGATTTAGTAACTGGACAGTACGTTCTAGCGTTTCAGGAGCGTTCTGGCCGACAATGGGTGTCTCTAGCCGGGTCCCTTCTCCTCCCTTTCCCACTCGGACAGTACCACTTGTCTAGTAACCAAATGCCCCGAAGAGCGTGAATGCACGGAACCGGGGTGGCATCATGTCCGTGGTTATAATCCCACCAGATGCCTTATATTGCAGTAGAAACAGACATTACAGATGAGTGTGTGCGTGGTCTGATTCCCACTCATCAACGTACATGACACTCGAGCAAATAAAAGCCCAAGTCCCATGTTTGCATGCTGGACGGGGTGCCGTCTCGTGGTTGGCCATATTACACACAAGACGACTAATTAAGAAGCTTACTGTGTGTGCGTAAATGCGTACGGGGGTGTGGCTCATATTCCCTCACGTACGGTTAATTACGAAGCACTAACCTGTCGCACAAGGCCAATTGGTTATACGCGACGTTATTTAACACTCAATCAATCAAAGCCGTACCATTTGTAGGCCATTAAAGAAGAGGAAACAATGGAGAATAAGATAACATAAAGGCTACAGCAAGCGGTAGAAATCATGGTGGATGTTGAGCAGCTACAATAAGAAGTTAAACCTCAATGGAATATCCTTAGTAGAGTGAGAAGGGAAGCGGCTGCCCTCTAGAGAGCTAAGAAGATGATAAAAGAAGTTATGGAAGAGGAAAAGGAGAAGATGACAGAAATATGGGATAGGGAGAGGAAGAAAAAAGAAAATGAGAGGAAAAAGAAGATTTTGTGAGATTGAATGAGAACTGGATAAATGTTCAGAAGGAGTTCAGGAGGATGGGGCATCCTGAATGGATGCCTGAAGATGGAAAGAAATAATTGGGGTTAATATATAAAAGGAGGAGATGGTGGAAGAACTGGAGGGCAGGGAGAAAGTAGAAGAGCAGCAGGCAGGGTGAACCCTACAACTTTTTCCTGGCCTTATTTTACAAAAATAAAGGTTCCTACGGGGGCTGAAAAAATAAGGTCAATAACGCTAAACCGAACCTCCTAACTTTATTATTACCATATAGTTTGAAAAAACGGATAATAAATCGTTTTAGTTAGTTCATTTTTGTTATTTTATTTTTGACTTTTTGTTTTTATTTTTATAATGCGTTTAGTTTACTTACTGGGTCACTCAATTTTTGTCGTTCACCCTGCCTGCTGCTGTAAATTAAACAGCCAGTATAAATAATATTATTAATAATGAATATTGGAGAACCACATTCAGCTAGATTAGCTCGAGAGCGATTAGAGGCAATTAAAAAATATTTACCTCTTCGTGATGCTGTCAAGCAACAATTACAACAGCGTCAGGAATCTCATGTTGAATTTGAAGAGGATACAAAACAATTATTTAAACCAATCACTGAAACAACTAAAGGTATTCAACCAATACTGGAGAAAACCGCTGAAGCAACTGGAAAAATAGCAGAAAGAACAAAACAAACAAAAAGAATTTTATGTGGACTTCCAGCTGAAATTGCTGCTGCTCAACCAATACAACAAATACCTGTAGTCGCTGAAGCACCAGCCCCTAAACAAAAGATTCTTACAATAAGTAATGCTGGACTGATAGATAAATTTAGTGAAGAGACTATTAAAGTAATTAATGAAATTAAAAATCCACAACAATTAGCTGATTTTGCTGTGAAAACTTTCGGTCGAAGAGATAAATTATTGAAACCTGAATACGCTAAATATATTAAAACCCGTGAACAGTGGCGAAAAGTATTATATCGCATACGTATGAATGTTGAACAAACTAAAACTAGTGATCCATTATATCAAAATTATATTCATTATATTAATCAGTATGTCGAATTAGAAAAGAAAGAAGCAAAACAACTTGGAGAACAGAGAAAACAAAAGAGGGAAGAAAGAAGAAAAGCAAAAGAGGAAGAAGCAGTAAGACCAAAACGAAAATATACAAAAAGAACACAAGCTCCTCCTCCTGAAACATTGGAATTACCACCACCATTAAGATCATCACCTCCTCCTCCACCACAAAAACAGGATCCACAATTATTATTGTCACCGTCTATGTTAAAATCACCAGAAGAAGCACCGCCTCCTTCCTCACTTCCAGGCAAAGGAAAAATTCTGCTCGATATACAAGTTTCAGAAAAAAATCTAAAAATATATGAAAAAGAATTAATGTCTGTTAAGAAGAATATAGATAAACAAAAAAAAAATATATGGATCTTAGGTTGAAAACTGCTGAATCAGAATTTGTTAAAAACGAAATAATTAAAGATTACAATCATGAGTTTAGGTTCCTTGAAGAAGAAAAATTAAGAAATGAAAAATGGATAGATTTTACAAATGAACGACTAAAAGAATTAAAAAATAAATTAAGAGAAATAGAATCAGCAGAGAAAGAAGGAAAAGGTTTCTCTACTGGAGGTGGTTTTACTTTATGTCCTAATAACGTCCTTGCTGACATTGAACGACTAGAAATCCTCATCGGAGGAAAACGAGCTGGTA